>WSFP011432791.1:0-21438 GCA_009831015.1 Picea engelmannii
CTCCTTGTATCCTCATAGTGTGCTATCATTTCTTTCGTGAAAATTGTCCAAGTGACGAGTGATTTATGAGAACACAACCATCTATACCATACAAATTGACAGGGTTCTAAATATAAAGAATAAATTTGTACCTTTTGTGTATGTGGCACATTATGTAGATCAAAGAATTGCTCCATATGAAGTATCCATGTGATAGGGTCCTTGCCATCAAACTTCCTCATATCGATCATAGAAGCGTGGTTGGTCTTCAACCCAAAGTTAGAGTTTCTCCATTCTTGATTCACCTTCATCCTCATCATAAATTTCATGGGATACATTTTCACTTTCAAGTGTCCTCTCTATTACGAAATTTTTCAATCCTTCCATGAAACCATCCATCTTTGCCTCCAACTTAGATTCCATCTCTTGTAGTTCATATTTTGTTACTATCTTATTTTGTAAATCATTTATGTCCCTACACATTTCTTCACCTTCATCAAGAGTCCAAGTAGGATTGTCTGGAGGATTATTTGGTGTAGAATTTCCCTTTTTTGGTGGCATGTTGGCCAAGTATAACTTTTGACCTTGATTTTGAGGTGGTTCTGCTAGACAATATTTCTTCTACTGTATCTCCAAAGTTTTGGCCCTTCTAGGTATGAAACTTTATTTTTTGTAGTTCTCTGATATTTCTTATCTGCAATGCCATAGGTCTAATCAAAATTTGTTGTTCCACGTGGAATTTACGGTAGCTTCCCCATAACTTGATGATTTTTGTCCTTTTCAGGAGATCTCAATTGTATAGCGTGCCCCACACAAAATAATTGATATAAAATTCTGAAACTCGTACTAGAAATACTACAGACTTTCCACTATCCAATGAAATTTGTCTCACTCAATTTGGATACTCTAGGAAGAATTTATGATTGTTTTACCTAGAACACCTTCTTGAGACTAGTCAATAGGACTAGTCAGATACCCTATCTTACACATGGTGTATCTAAAAATATAAGATGAACCAGAAGCTGAACGTTTTACCAAAGATACCTTATTAATTTCTGTGAATATCCTCTAGATTTCAGGGTCTGAAACATTACATAAAATATTTTATATCAAAAGTTTCGCAATGACTCAGTTCAGGAAGATTTGAGAACCCTATATTGCACAGGTTGTATCTCTGAAAGTATAAGGCCTCAGGAGCTGAAATTTTAACCCAACGTACCTTGATCTGTCTACCAAATACCCTCCAAGACATTCCTTCTGAAATGTTGTAGAAAAAAATTTATAGCGAAAATTCCAAGGTGTCTCATATGTAGCAGCGAAACCCCAAGACCTTGAGCTCTGATACCATATGTTAAGAACCAAATATCAATATAGCATAGAAAAACATCAGAATAAGTACTCAACGCCTTGAAAAAGAGATAAATTCATATAATAAGCCTCTTCAAGGGGGAAACCTCCTTATGCACACACATATGTACAATTACAAGATGATTCAAAATGAAAATGTCTCCTTGGTATATATATGAGACTAGGAGGTATAATTACAACTAATGGCCTAAAGATGACATAAATAAAATAACATTACTAATACAATATGCCCCAATTAAGGGGTAATGAGCCACTATTTAGGGCTTAACACTCTGACCTTTTTACTAGTGGATTAATAGGTCCCACAAAGTCTATTTCCCATTTTTCAAATACTTGCAGAGTCACTTGTGGTCTTAGAGGCATCTCATCCCTTCTATTGGGTTTTCCAACCTTATGACAAACATCACATTTTTGGAAATATTCCTTGGCATCTTTATGGACTGTTGGCCACAATAATCCTATGCATAATACCTTTTGTGCAGTAGCTTTTCCTGCATAGTTTCTGCCAACTATAACTTCATGAGCTTCTACCAAAATTCTGGGCCTTTCATGTTCCAATATACACCTTCTCAAAACTATATTTGTGCCCATTTTATATAAATTCTATGCAATGAGTTGATAGTCTTCATCTTTTACTACCATATTTTTCTTTTGTGCAGTGCTAAAGTCCTGTGGTGCAACCCCTGTACTGAAAAATAATTGTGCATCATGGAATTTGTCCTCCAAGTTAGGGGGTTCTTCTCCATTAATTACCCTTGACATGTGGTCAGGTCCTTCATTCAACTTCCCTAGTTTGAATATCACTTCGAAATCAAATTCTTGAAATAACAATAGCCATCTACAGATCCTCCCCCCCAACAATGGCTTGTTGACTAGATATTTGAGGGAAAAATAGTCTGTGAACATTTTAAAGTGTTTACCCAGTAAATAGTACCTGAATTTATGAAGTGCATATACCATGGCTAGGCCTTCTCTTTCTATGGTGTTGTAGTTTTTCTCTGATTTTGAAAATTTTCTGCTTGCAAAGGCTATAGGATGGTCTAAGTCCCCTGCTCTTGGTTGCACCAAAATTTATTTAAGTGCTATGGATGATGCATCTACATGCACATGAAATGTCTTTTCCTAGTATGGGAATACTAATATAGGTGATGTGACCATATTTTCTTTTAATGTGTCCAATCCTTGTTGATAGTCCTCATTCCACTAAAACCTGGTGTCCTTCTTTAATAGTTTTTTCCATCAGTGCAGTAATCTACACATACCCCTTTATAAATTTCCTGTAATAGCCTGTATGTCCCAATGTTTCTCTTAACTGGCACACTGACTTTGGTGGTGGTAATTTTACAATGACTGCAATCTTAGCAACACCCACTAGTAAATCTTGTTTACATACTATATGTCCCAACAATATTCCAAAAGGTGTCCCAAAAAATCATTTTTTGATGTTCAATGAGATCTAACATTGCTTGCATATTTCCAACATGAGTATTAAAACTTCTACATGATCTTTTAATAGACTATATACAATCTATTCATCCAGATATACTTCCAGAAATTGATGTATGAATTCCTTAAAAGAAGTTATGACTACTCTTGAAAATATGGCTGGTGCATTCTTCAACCAAAATGGCATGACTGTATATTGGTAGGATCCCCATTCTATAGAAAAAGTAGTCTTATACCTGTCCTCTGGAGCTATTTTGATCTGATGGTAACCTGAGAATCCATATGTAAATGAATATGCTTCCTGGACTCCCACATTCTCTAAGACCTCATATGTAAAAGGGGTAGGGAAATGGTCATGTAAGCAAGCATCATTCAGTTTCCTCAAATCTACACAAATCCTTATCCCCACTTGTTTATTTTCTTGGACTACCATAGGACTTATCCATTCATATTCCTTTACTAGTTCTATGATATCAGCTTCCAACATTCTGTTAATTTCTGCTTTCACTTTATTCTTAGATACTGGATTCAGTTTGTAAGGGATCTACCTCATAGGCCTTGCTTTAGGTTTGAGAGGTATCTTAGTCTCTCCTAAATTCTTTGCTATGCCTTTCATCTTTGTAAAGGTCATTGGGAACATGTAAATGTATTCACACAATAACTTTTTATTCTTTCTACTATTTTTTCATCCCAATGTCGACTTTCTTAACTTTGATTGGTGAAACAAATACTTTTGAATCCAGAGATGGACCTTCCACCTCTCTTTCTCCTTCAATTTTTGTAATCTGAATATTGTGTGGGTCATCTTCATTTGGTCTTCCTCTTTAACATGATAGCATGAGAGTAACTCTTTGTCTGTCTGTCTATTTTGTTGCTAATATTTTGTCATGATTTCAAATTTTGGTTCATTAATAAATATCATTCCCTGTATCATCTTTAGTGATGAATCCATGCTGTGGTTCTCATGTTCAAATGAGAAAGTTACTACAAAGTTATGCTGTAATTTTGTCCATTCCATAGTTCCTCAGCGCATCTCCTGGTCTATATACCAGTTCCCTAGGATTCCTTCCAATGTATGGATAAAATGATGAGTCCATTCCTTTGGTGGTGTTATCCTCCATTGTGCCTTGCACTTTTCAAAGTGTTCCACTGTTTTCCTTGTCTATCATACCTCTGCATTTTATTGCTCCCCTGCTTTGCACCGAATCTAATGCGCAATAATCATTTACATTGATACCGGTCCTGAATTTTTTCTTTGTTCGCACCCCACCATATTGCAGGTGTTTCCTTGAGTGAAATATATAGGGCTAAGATCCTCTGACATTCTAGTAATTCATCTTCATATTTTTTCAGAAATTCCTCTAAGACATTTACCCCATGAAAATTGGGAGGTTCTCTTATCTTTGTACTAACCCATCTTACTGTGCAGTCTATTCTTGTGCACCTTCTTGTGGAAACTTCATGTAATCGTTGTTTCCAATTCTCCAAACCTGTATCCAAGTCAAAATCACATTATGTAATGCTTCTCCAACTGAGCACCCCATCTGCAATTGGGTTAACATAATCCTCTTCTCGTGTGATGGTTCTGTACAATTGGTTTATTTCTTCCCGATCCAAACAAGTGGGTTCTACAAACCTTTCTCCTTCTGAAGGATATAATGGTGCAATGACTCTATATTCACCTAATTCAAACATAATTTTCCATGTCTTCAGGTTGATTATGGTCTGGTTATCAAATTCCCAATCCAATCCAATCCAAGCAATGTTGGGTAAGGTGTTGTTCCATATACTATCTCTATTACTTCAAAATATGCCATAGTGCGCACTCCATCCAAATCTACTGTCACACCTTTAAGCCTTCCAATTGGTAGCACTCTGTGTTGATTTTCTAATTTCAGCTAGACATGTGAATAGCCTAGTGTGGGTTCTCCCATACATTTCCATGTCTTCTTAGGTAAAAAAATTACTTTAGAGCCTAAATCCAATATGATATCACCCATATTAAAATCCCCAGTGTTGACATTTAATCTGAATTCTCTGCTTGTCCTTCTTCTTGTATGGAGATGATTGACTGTTTTCTATTCTAACTTTCCTTTTGCCTTTGTGTTACATATTTCTAGAATATTTTTTAATATCTTAAAAGATTATGTATCCTTCAATAACTTAACATGGGATTGTATAAAAGTTATTATGTTACTTACTTTCTCTAACGACTGTGGTTCACTAGTATGGTCCATTGAGGAGGGAATTTAGTACATTGGTGACTTATGAGTTTGTTGCGCGGCTTATGTAGACACAACATTTTGTTTGAGAAACTTTTGTATGGCCTCCTTGAATGTTTCATTTTCTTTCCATGCATCAAACTTATTTTGTGGATCAATACTCTTATTAACCCATTGGTGTTTCACTGGATCTTGTTTTACTACGTCAGTTCCTGTCTTAGCTCCTCCTCGAGTGACTATATTGATGTTTCTCCCATCATCCATGGATTCTGCAGAGATCCATTGGACATTCTGGTTGTTATGGTTCCTTTTTTCTTGGATCTTCCCCAAGAGTGTTGGACAATATTCTATGTCATGATCTGCTGCATGATAGTACATACATGTCACTGGTGGAAGTGGACACTTCCTTGCATAATGTCCTGGTTGTTGTCAGTTGTGACACACTATTGGACCTCTTCCTCATCCAAATCATCCTCTACCTCGTCCTCCATCTATGTATTCACCTTGATATCCTCATGGAGCCTTGTATTGAGGTACCTAATTATACTACGCAAGGTTATACTGTGGATGTGCATTGTTGTATTACGGATGCACATTGTTATACTACTATTGCGCATTATTGTATGGTGGTGGTACCTAGTTGAACTGAGGTGTATCTTTTCCTATCATCATTTATTATTGCACCTTGTAATTATTTGAATTTCTTTCTCTCATCATCTGATCTAGGTGGATATTGGTGGCCACCCACCTATTTCACTGGCTCGAAAAACAGTTTTCCACCTTGGCAATTTTTCGGGTTCCAAACTTTCGGGGTCGTTTTGAGGCCCTAAACGCCGTTTTTGGGGGATTTGGGGCCCAAGTTACCAATGGAACTGACCTGGGCCAGTAAAAAAAATTTCTTCTTGGTTAGACCTTTCCAATAGGCTATTGTGCACCTAAAACAAAGATCATATGCAAAAGTTACAACCTCGGGAAGTTGATGTACTAACTTACCCAAACAGGGCCCATATGACTTTTGGAGCTTCATCTCCTAGGGTTAGGTTTTTGGATGTATAGGGTTTTTGACATTCATGTTTATTGTAAAATGCCTTCATATCCTCATGGTAACCATATTCTTGCGAATGAGCGTAACTATCACATCTCTTCTCAGAGATAAGCCGCCACCATTCCAGCAAGATTGTTTTCCGCTGCATTTTACAATTTCAGCTTATTTCCTTATTGAATAGAAAACTAGTTTTACTGTATCTTTGTTATTCTGTGTTAAGCATATTTTAATAATCTATATTCATTTCATTTTCCTCATAAAATATGGATCAGTGGTATCAGAGCGGTCTTCTCCTTGCCGTCTTAATGCATGTACCCAACGAGGTCAGGGTACAAAGAATTGGGTATCAAGCTTGTTTATCTTGAGGAAAAAATCTATCGCATGCCCAAGCGACATCTCATGGCAGGAGAAAAAAAATATGACGGGATGAGAAATCCTTTCAAAATGTTGCTTGAGGAATCCCTCATGCAATAGGGGAATGAGATGATGGATAGTTTCGCGCAAATCCTTCAACGACTACCAATAGGCGACACATCTTCCTCGAGCGGAGGCGCCGCCCCTTTCAAGGTACAAATAAACTTTGATATTCCTATATTTGAAGGTCAGATAGACACAGATGTTGTAGACAAGTGGTTGAATCTACTAGAAGGGTATTTTTCTGTCCATAACTTTTCAAATAGAGAAAATATTACTTTTTCACTCCTCAAAGTCGTTCCCCATGTCAAATATTGGTGGGGAAATATCTGTGAGAAAAAGGAAACAAAGGAACCCTCATCATTTACAGTCTCGCCCACCTGGGAATCCTTCAGGGATGTTATTAAGGAACAATACTACCCTGTCGGAAGTTATGACGACTTGTATACCAAATGGACCACACTGCGGCAAGAAAGAGACCAAGAAGTGCTAGAGTTCACAAATATATTCCATACCTTGCGAAACAAGCTGGGTATCAAATATTCAAAGTGACATCTTGTGCTCAAGTATCACGGTGCTTTGCATAGATACATCTAGGCAAAAATGGAATTTCTGGACATCTCATCCTTGGGCATGGCCTATCGATATGTTGTCAAAATCGAGAAGAATATCAAACAAAAGACACGACAATTTGGGCTTGGGAACCCCTCATAGAAAAATCCAGGAAATGGCGGCCCCAACCCATAGAACAAAGGAAAGAACAAAGATGAACAGTATCAGGACAACCAGTCCAATCCAGAAGAAAATAAGGACATAAGAAATAAAAATAAAGATACCGGGAAGTGGTGCGACTTCCATAAGAGCCCTTGGAATAACACTGTTGACTGCCACTCAAAGCAATTGCTGGTGGCTGAAGTGAAAGCCTCTGAATCAGATGAAGTTTATGACTTTGATTTAGAACCAAAAAGGGGAATACAGATCATTGACGCAGACCCCAATGCCACCGTTTCTACCACCAACCTCTAGCCTGGTGAATCAAATGATCCATAAGAAAGAGAGTGCCTCTTCCATTCACATATGTGGGTAAAAGGAACCCCACTGCACTTCATAGTTGATAGTGGTAACCAAAATAACCTCATCTTAGCAAAGGTTGTCAAGCGGCTAGCCCTACCGACAACGCCACACCCACAACCTTACACCATTGGGTGGCTCCTCCAAGGAAGCAATCTTCACGTCAACCAATAGTGTCGAATGTCGTATGACATCAATCCCTTCATAAACGAGGTATTGTGTGATGTTTCTCCTCTTGAGGTTTGTAATGTTCTTTTGGGACAACCTTATTTATGGAAAATTCATGTTCTATATGAGTCTAGGCCTTGTAGTTTTATTATTACTTTGAACAGGAAATTGTACAGGATACCTGAGGAAGTCCCTCCTAGTGCTATTTCCTTGATCTCTTCCAAGCAATGCAGGAAGGTCATCTCTCAGACCGAGAAATTTTTCATGAGAGAAAGATCACAACCACATCCAGGGCCTCTAGGGTCAATCTCTCCACACAACATAAGAAAGTGGATAAGGTCATGGAATAATACTTAGATATATTCTCCTCTCCTACCAAGGTACCTCTGCATTTCAAGATCAAGCATCCCATCGATCTAAACCCAGGTGCACCGCTACCCAATTGGCCAATATACCATCGCTCTCTGTTAGAAAACAAGGAGATCAATAAGTGTAACCAAGAACTACTCCACAAGGGGCACATCTGTCCCAACTCATCGCCCTATGGGAGCCCAATGAATAAAGACAAGACCTGACGACTCTGCATTGATTATTGAGCCCTGAATAAAATCATATTCCAAAACCAATACATGATTCCCTGAATCGAAGACCTCCTTGATCAACTCACGGGGGCCAAATACTTCAGTAAGATTGATCTAAAGTATGGCTACCACCAGTTCCCAATAGAACAGATAGATGTATGGAATACTGCCTTCAAGTCAAAATAAGGTCTTTTTGAATGGTTGGTCATGCCCTTTGGTTTGACAAATGCTTCGACAACTTTTATGATGATTATGGACAATATCCTACGACCTTTCACCAATAATTTTGTAGTGGTGTATCGAGATGACATCCTCATCTACAACAAGGCTTGGGTGGAACACTTGCAACATATTTAGTAGGTTATGAACACCCTACGACATCACAAACTATATGCAAACTTGGAAAAATGCTCCTTCGGCATGGACATGGTCCATTACTCAGGATACATCATTGATCGAAATAGTGTGCATGTGGATCTAGCCAAGATCTAGGTCATCCATGAATGTCCAGCCCCAACCACACTCACTGAAATTTAGAGATTCTTGGGCCTCGCCAATTTCTATCGCAGGTTCATGCTGGGATTCTCTCATATAGCATGGGCCCTCAGCCAAGTAACGAGAGGTGGTGGTAAGGAAAAAATTTTGTGGGGCTTGTCCCAAAAACAAGCCTTCGATGACTTGAAGAATCATTTTTGCTCATCCCCGATACTTTCATTATCGGACCTGCAACATCCATTTGATATCGAGACAGAAGCTTCAGACTATTTTTTGGGTGTCATTCTCACTCAACACGGCCACCTCGTGGTATAACATAGTGAGACACTATCATATGTTGTCCATAAGTACCCTACTTATGACAAAGAAATGTAATCCATTATGAAATCCTACCGTTAGTGGAGAAATTACATTCTTGGGAAGGAGACAATCATCCACACTGATTACAAGCCACTACAGTTCATGCAAACCCAAGGAAAATTGCATAATGACCACCATCATAAGTGGTCAACATACTTACAATAGTTCCACCTCAACATCAATTATAAAACAAGAAGTACTAACCGAGTTGTTGAGTGCCTCAACAGACCTCCAGTCGTGGCACTCACCACAGTGCTAGACTCTTGTGGCCATGAGACCTCTGGATGTCCCCACCTCTATGAGACAGACCCTGACTTCTCCATCACCTACCAAATTTTGGGAGCAAACTCAGTTGTCACTAATTTCCATCTTCAGGATGCACTGTTGTGCCATCTACACCATCTCTGTGTTCCATCAAGCGAGTGCGTAAAGATGGTTTCAGAAGCTCACTATAGTCGTGTGGCATGACACTTTGGCATTGAAAAGATAGTGGCAATGTTGCAGAAACAATTATACTAGCCTAATCTTCGACAGGATGTCGGCAAGTATATCAGGTCCTGCACCACTTGTGCTATTTCCAAACCAACCACTAAGAAACATGGCATGTACACCCCTCTTCCTACTCCTAACATTCCATGGGAATCCATATCAATGGACTACATGTCGGGCCTCCCATCCACCAAGAGTGGAAATGACTGTGTTTTTTGCACTACCCCTGGCGATCACCTCGGCCCCATGGATTTTGCACTAGGGCCCCATGGATTTTTCACTAGGGCCCCATGGATTTTGCACTACCCCTGGCGATCACCTCGGCCAAATCATCCCCTGCTCCAACAGAAGCTGAAAAATCCACTCGGGTCATTGAGAGGATCCAACACATCTACCAAAAGGTTCAGGATATTCTACATAAGTCTAATTCCAAGTACAAGCAACACCATGATCAACATCGAGTGCCACATAAGTTTCATGTGGGCGAAAAAGTTTGGTTGCATTTGCAGAAAGAACGCCTTACAGGGCCCCATCAAAAGCTTCTCCCACTCCGTTATAGGTCATACACCATCACCAAGGATGTGGGTGACAACAATTTTGAGCTCAACATTCCCCTCTTCCTTGGTCTACATCCAGTTTTCAACTTGGCTCTCCTTTGGCCAGATTTCCCACCATTATTGGACACCTCAGAGATAACATAGTAATTGACACCAACAAAGCTCAACCCTGACTGCATGCAATGGGCATCCAATTATCAATGGACACACATATCAAGGGCACTCGATAGCAAAGGATCTATCTTTATCGAGTCGTCAAAGAAGGGAAGCTCCTGCACCAAGGCAAGTGGCTCACCCGGGGCCAAATTCATAAAAAAATTCCTCATATGATGGGGGAACTCAACGCAATGGAGATCATTTCTTCCTAAGGAGGGAGGATTGATCCAGGTGGATATCGGTGGCCACCCACTTATTCCACTGGCTCGAAAAACAGTTTTCCACCTTGGCAGTTTTTCGACAGTTTTTTGGGTTCCAAACTTCTAGGGCCGTTTTGAGGCTCTAAACGACGTTTTTCGGGGATTTGGGGTCCAAGTGACTATTAAAGGAACTAATATAGGCCAGTCAAAAATTTTTCTTCTCGGTTAGACCTTTCCAACGGGATATTATGTGCCTAAAATGAAGATCGTATGCAAAAGTTACGACCCTGGGAAGTTGATGTACTAACTTACCCAAACGGGGCCCACATGACTTTTGGCGTTTCATCTCCTAGGGTTAGGTTTTTGGATGTGTAGGTTTTTTGACATTCCTTTTTATTGTAAAAGGCCTCCAGAGCCTCATGGTAACCATCTTCTTGCGAATGAGTGCAACCATCACATCTCTTCTCAGAGATAATCCGCCACCATTCCAGCAAGCTTGTTTTTCGCTGCATTTTACAGTTTCAGCTTATTTCCTTATTGAATAGAAAACCAATTTTACTGTATCTCTGTTATTCTGTGTTAAGCATATTTTGATAATATATATTCATTTCATTCTTCTCATAAAATCCAGATCATCAACTCCATTGTCCTACAATATTTATCATCATGATCCGTTGACTTACATAAATTGCAATATGAACTTTTGGGTAATGTATTATATTTATGCATCATTGGACAATGATATGGATCATACCCATGTGTTTTACAAATCCTGCACCATGGTCCTACTATTGGAAAAGGGTTTGGTAATCCTGTTGCCATATGCTACGCGAAAGTTGGACATTCGCTCTTGTGGTGTCCTTATGTCCTGCATGTGGTACACCAACATCTTCTCTTTTATCTTTTTCCTTATTATGGTTAAGTTGAAATATTAGGTTCTTCATATCCTCCTTTAGCTCCTCTATTGTTGGATCTATCTTCTGATATTGGTTCTCTTCTAGTTGCAAGGCTTCCTGCAGAGCCTCTTCCCGAGTTTGGAACTTCTATTGTCTTAATGGGTATTTCAAGTGTGGTAGTAGTGAATTCATAGATCAGTTTCTATGTTGCATGTCAGTAATTGCATACTTCAACTTACCTTTCAAACATTTAAACTTCCGATCAATTTCCCAAACAGACTCACTTGTTTTTTTTTCCTGATTTCAATCATTTCATTCATATACTAATCTTATGAGATGGGATTCTGAAATTAGTTTATCAATAGTTTTTTCATGTATTCAATAGTCCTTGTTACTCCTAGTGGACTGTTTACATCTAGGCTCATGTACCAATCCAGTGTGCAGTATTGTAGCGTGATATATAACTGCGCGAGTTTTGTATCCTCATTTGTGATCTGCTTTGCTTCCCATATCTTCTCACAGATGAATAATTTATGTTCATGGTCCTCTAATTCCTCTCCCCAAAATTCTGGTAACCTGATCATGGGATCATGTCCTGCCATTTTAAACAGTGTTGAACTACTACCTCAACACGGTGTAGATAATTGACTATTACTTCCTGAAATGGCTCCTCACATTGCTTCTCCTTGCTTGGATGTGTTTCATGTTTTCTTTCTTCCACTAAAATTTGGTTGTCTAAATGTTGTTGTTCTTTCTGGTGTGTTAGTCGCACATGAGGTTGTAGGTTCCACACTGACGATGATATGGATTGGATTTATACCTTATGTTCCTGCCTTTTGACCTCCTATTTTCCTTTCATATGTTTTGCGTAGGATTTCCTCAATCTGCTCCATAACCCATAGATCCTCTACCTCTTCTTCATCACTTTCCAACCCTCTCTATCAGCTATGAATCTCTTCTTGTTATTCATATTATATTGGTAGGGTGCTCCACTATGTGTCTTTCCAGTTGTTTCCATTATCTACTTTATCTGGTCTTCCTCCATCATGATCGGGTCCATGGCCTCCTTCTTCTTTCCCTTATCCATCTCTTCCTCCATTTTTCCACCTCCTGTCAGTGCTTCTCCCCTTCCCACATGCACGCAGGGAAGTTTAGCTATTTGATTCCATGGTCATCACATCATTGTTATACAATAAAATCTTGATTGAAGTATACGACGATCTGATATACCTACCTCTGGTTCCATTTAGAAAATCCTGCTCTGCTGCATTGTAAGACTTCACTGTATCTACTACAAATTCGATGATAAACCCTGCAACAATATTGTCTAACCATAAATCTACTGTACGCATAAATTTGTTATTAACTCTCTTTAACTGCACGAACTCCACAGGATTTCACTCCAGTTGTTTGATTCGATTTGTGGTTGTCTTTTAACCTCACTAGCAACTCTTACAACAAATGCAAAAAATCACAAAAAAATACCTCATGCAGGTCGCTAAACATGTATTTGTCCATATATTTTTGCGGTGTTAGCTTAGGGTTTATTTTATCCTTCTTTGCAAACTCAAGTTCCTTTTTTTTCAACCATATTTCTATCTCTTCCTTCGTTGGATTCAATGGCCTAAAAAATCCCTTCTATACTTTCATTCTCTGCATGTTTATTCCATGGATCTCGTCCACTCAATCCTATGCAGTTCCAACCAGCAATATAACCATTTGTTGGTTGAATCTCTTTCTTTCACTTCTACTTCTTGGGCTGACCCAGGTTCAGATCTCAACAAGTTTCCAACAAAACCCTCTAAAACTATCAACCCTCCTGGTGAACTAGAAGGAAATGTTGTGCATAGAGTGCACAATGCAATCTCACCCAAATAACTTTATGGGTCACTGCACTACTCAAGTTATTTCATTCTAGGAATGAGTGGGGATCTGGGTGTGTATTCTATATTCTTCATGCATTAATTTGTTTATTCATTCAAGTATTTATAAGATTCATTCATCTTTAGGCTCATGCATGCATTCTAAGACATCTAGTTAATCATTCATTCATAAGATAACCATTAACAAGAAGTAAGCATTCAATAAACATTACATATAACACAAGTTTTAGCGTGGTTCATCTCCTCCTGAGATATGTCCACAAATATTTGTATTCTCTATTCTTTTATTTAGTCTTCTGCAAAATCTAGCATTCCACGCATTACATATTCAATCATACAATCATGAAGAGGTTCATGAACCTTTGTGAGGTGGACTATATCACACTAGGATCTTAAGCCTCTAACCTAGCCCTCAAAATCTAGATTACCTGACTCTTCTACCACCTTATTACAATCATAGTAAACATTACTAACTCACCGAACATTTTCCAACCCTCAACCTAAACCTCCTAGGTTCTCATTTATACTATTTTATAGGTTTATAAAAGTTACAATCTTTATCAAAAACCCTAACCCTATCATGGTTAGGCTTGCCTGCCTTCTCACCACGTTTCTTCTCCTCTTGCATGTTTCTTTTCCTCTTGCATGTTGCTTTTCCTCATGCATGATTCTTTTCCTACTAGTTGTTGATCTTCTCCAAAAATAGGCCTATGCCCAAAATAACCTTTCTTCTCAAAATAGGCTTGCACCCAACACTCCTGAAATTGTCTAAAAAAAGCATAAACCACAATATTTTATTTACCCTTCTTATATATAATCTCATAATCATATCCTAGCATCTTGGAAACGTAATTATGTTTCTCTAGTGAATAAAACCATTGTTTGAGGAATTAATTTAGACTGTGATGGTTAGTTATGATTTGGAAATTCCTCTCTATGATATATGGGTGCCAAGTCTCCATTGCATGAAGGATAACCATCATTTCCTTATCATATGTGGATTTTCCCTAATTGTAGTCACACAATTACTTACTGGTGAATGCTAAGGGGAATCCTTCTCACATCAATAATTCTCTGATACCTTTTCTTGAGGCATCATATTCTAAGAGAAAAGTCTTAGTAAAATAAATCACTGCTAATACTGGATTAGTGCACACGACATATTTTAAAGTAGGAAAGGTATGTTCTGTTACTTCTCTCCACACAAATGAATTATTTTTTTGTGAAGTTAGGGGAGCTACAATTTTTCCATAAATTTTCACAAATTTCCAATAGTATCCTATAATTCCTAAGAAACCCCACAAGCTCTTTAGTTTTTTTGGAAAGTGCCAATCTTACATAGACACCACTTTTTTGGGATCGACTTGTACTCCATCTTGGTTTACAATGTGACCCAAATATTCAACCTCTAGAGCCCCAAAAGAACATTTAGAGCACTCTAGGAATAATGTTTTGTCTATCAAGAGTTGCAAGGATTTATTGGCATGTTATATGTGTGATTTTCATGCTTTATTATATAGCAAGATATCATCGAAGAAGAACGACAACACATTGTGTAGGAAGGTTTGGAAATCTTGTTCATTAGGCGCTGAAAAGTGGATGGAGAATCACAAATACTCAAAATCATCACTAGAAACTCATAATGTAATATATGTGTCTGGAAGGATGTCTTATGGATGTCTGCCACTTTAATTTTTATTTGGTGTTATCTTAAATGCACATCAATCTTAGTGAAAAACTTGGTTCCATGAAGTTCATCCAGTAGATCATCAATAACTAGAATAGGAAATTTATCCTTGATCATCAACTTATTGAGAACCCTAAAATTAGGACACTTTCACCAAGTGTCTTCCTTCTTTAACACCATGACTACTAGTGATGAGTAAGGGATTGTAGTAGGATGTATGACCCCCACCTGCTATAATTCCTAAATGATATTTTATATTTCATTCTATTATGCAAAAGGGTGTTGATAAGGATGTACATTTGGTGGTTGACTTATTAGAATCAAGGGAATGCCATGGCAATGCTCTCTATGAGAAGGGGATAAAATCCCTTTAGTGTCTCGAAGACCCGATGATGTTTGGTGAGGAACAACTAAAATTCTAGGTGGATGTATTATGTGAGACTTTCCATCACCTATATGGCATTAAATTAGGAAGTAATTCCAGAGTGGCCTTTATTTAGTAACTTTCCTACAAGTTGCACAAAATTTACGATCTTTGTTGGGGAAAAATAGTACTTGTGAAATTTCATAGCTTCATTTTGAGCAGTAGCTACACCACTCCATGCAATAACAACATGAAGTAAGAGTTTCCAGTGGGGGAAGACTTAGCATAAGGCCTTTGATGAGCTAAAAATAAAGGCCAGTCAAGAACTAGTGCCTGTGCTACCAAAGTTAGACAATCCCTTCGATGTGGAGACAAATTCAAGTGGGTATGTTATTGGAGCATTACTAATGTAGGGAGGATGACTTCCTGCTATCATTATGAAGTATTTCATAGGGAGATCCTTTATTAACCTACCTATGATGAGGATATCTATGCATTGGTACAAACTGTCAATTACTGGAAGAACTATATTATGGCAAAGGAGAGCATCATCCACATAGATCACCAGTTCCTCTAGTATTTGAAGGCCTAAAGTAAGTTATAGAAAACCAGAAACTACAAATGTATGGGGTTCTTACAAGAATTTCATCCAGTCATCAAGTATAATAAGGGAAACAAAATCAAGTTGACATACATGCTTTCAAGGCCACCCACACCCAATATTACAGCGTTGGGAACTCTGATGCACATGTATCCTTTTACCCATGATGCATACATAGAGGAATAAACAAAATATGAGGAATTCAAGAAGGTGTTTCAATAACTATAGGGTCAAAATCATATAGAATAAGGTGGCGATAAGGATGAATATCATTTCCAAAATGGGTTACTCTACAAGCTCAACAATATATGTGTCCCTAAAGGTGAACAACTACAACTTATCAAAGAGGCTCACACCTCTAAGGTTGCAAGACATTTTGGTGTTGGGAAGACAATTTCCAACTTACAGAGGTATGTGTACTAGCCTAAAATGCAAGAATATGAAGAAAAATATATTATAGGATGTATACTTTGTTGTACCATCAATCCTAGTAACTTTGTTGTACCCACACTCAATATTACAACATTGGGAACTCTGATGCACATGGATCCTTTTACCCATGATGCATACCGAGAAGCATAAACAAAATATGAGGAATTCGAGGAGGTGTTTCAACAACTATATGGTCAAAATCATATAGAAGAAGGTGACGAAAAGGTTGAATTTCATTTCCAAAATGGGTTACTCTACAAGCTCAACAAGATTTGTGTCCCTAAAGGTGAACAACTACAGCTTATTAGAGAGGCTCACACCTCTAAGGTTGCAAGACATTTTGGTGTTGGGAGAACAATTTCCAACTTACAGAGGTATGTGTACTGGCATAAAATGCAGCAATATGCAACACTATATATTAGAGGATGTATACTTTGTTGTACCATCAATCCTAGTAACATGAAGCACAATTTATACCATCCCTTACTGGTACCCACTAGACATTGGGAAAGCATTTCCATGGATTTTTTGGGTGCTTTACCAACCACGCAGAAGGGACATGAATATTTGTTTTGGTAGTTAACATGTTCAACAAAATGTGCATTCTCATTCCTTTTAAAAATACCATCAAGGGACATGAAGCGAAAAACTTGTTCTTTAAATAGGCCTAGGTGCACTTTGGGATACCAACGGGCATAATCTAAGATGGGGACATGACCAACATAGAAAAAATAGAACATTTACAGTGGGAGACATAGTATGGTCATAGTTGAATAAGGAAATACTATAGGGTCTTGGTAAGAATATGAAGGCTCCATGATATGGTCCTTTTGAGGTATTGGAAAAGCTGGGAGATAACACCTATAGGCTCAGTCTACCCCCATACATGTGCATTTACTCAATAGTGAATGTGGATTATATCAAAATTCGTGAGCCCTCCATGTTGGATCGAGAGGAGGGGAAATTACTACCTTCCAAAGAGGATTTAACACCAGATGCTCAGACAAAGTTGGAAGAGGGAACAATTTTGCAGAAGCATTCTATAACTATAAGACATGGGAAACATGAACTTTGGCAGGTTAGGTTGAAAGGACAAATTCCAGGAAAAACAAATTGGGATTCTGAGGAGAAGGTATAGGAAAATTTTCCTCACTTCATTTAGTAAAGTTTTTGGGGACCAAAAGCCTCCATACATGGGGATTTAAGATCCATATTGGATCTTATATTATTTTTCGTCTATATTTATGCTTTCAGAGTGGGAAAAATTGGAGGAATCAACTTGCAGGGTCATTTTAATGGTACGTCCCAGTTTGGAAAATTGGGATTTGAAACCTTCCAAATCCATTTTGAGAAATCATATGAAATTTTGAGGAATTGGGGCTTGAAACATTTTTTACCTAGTGATGTTATTCTACACATCGAGACCTTTTCCAACAGTACACAAATTTCATTAATTGGAGCTTGTATGCAAAAGTTATGCCTTCTGTAAGTTGACCTATCGTGTTGACCACCATGGTATGAGAGCATGCCACATCATCCCACATTAGTTATGCATATGGGGCTAGTCAAATGAAGAATTTCAGGAATATTATAGAAGGTCCAAAGCCTTATCACAATTGAGGGTTGAGGAATTCAAAACCCTAGCCCTAGATGGCTATTAGGCTATGTTAAATATCGGGCCACTAGGAGGAGAAGGGGTTCCATTCTATGATATTGTATTTTGTTCTAGAGATTTGAAAAACAACTCGAAGAGGGAAATTAGAGAACATAACAGAGGGGGTTAATGTTCTGTAGTAGCCTATTAGAATAAAAGTCCCAGATCACTCCATATAGAGTGGCTTCTCCATTGTACTTGCATTATTTCCATACCATAGAAAAGAGAGCAGAGCAACCTCACCTTCTAGCAGGTTTCTCTCCCATAAGGGTTCCATAGAGAAAATATTTGTGTTCTTTTGTGGATGGTGTGTGATTGTATTTTAATTTTATCTATTTCATGCATAAGTAGAAATCAATAACTAAAGATTATGGAATTTAAAGGAATTTGACCTTCATAATGTAGATTGCAGTTTTATTTATTAGATTTGTTGTGACGAAATGTTCCAGTGAAATATCCACAACAATTCATAGAACAAAAGAGGTATAACATTCACACCCATGACAAATTTCATTTAATATAACAAATCCAAAGGTATCTCCATCTCAAGTAACAAAACTCAGTTTGTTAAATCGAATGCTCTAAATCATTTTTCTACCAAAAATACAATCCATAAACAATATCTAAACAATATCTAAAGCAATTTTAACATTTCCACATAACAAAACATCATTCCTTATGCCTAAACTACCCGTGTATTATTTCCTCCACAACAATACATAACTGAAATAAAGCATAAATTACTACAACATAAAGGAATATAACACCCAACTTCATTATCATTTATTGAATCATATGCATCATGTTACTATTTTGCAATGCCGTACTTATACAAATGCACCATCCAAAAAATGGTTAGAAATTATAATGTTTTGTAAGATGAATATCTTTCTTTTATTTTGAAGCACCATCCAAAAAACGGTTAGAAATTATAATGTTTTAATGTTTTGTAAGATGAATATCTTTCTTTTATTTTGAATAAAGTTTGGGGTGAATGATGATTACAATCACTAATTAAGAATTAGAAAAAAAACTATTTATTTAAAAATGGTTTATATAATTTTACCCCTTATAAATTAAGATAACTTAATAAATCTCCTTTCATATTATTATTAAAATTTCAAATTTTAAATTGAAATTAATGTTGAAAATTTTGCCTTAGTATAATTTCGAATTCCAATGAACAACTAATATTGGAAGGTGGCTAAACAAGAACATATCAAGAGAAAAAAATACCAATAGTTATATAAAAAATGGAAAATACTATAATGTATTTAACTTTTAAACTCGTTAAAATAATTAATAAACATATCATATTGTGAGTATAATGCTTAAAATTGTTTTTTTTTTTTATGAAAAACAAGAACACGAGTCGTAGGCTTTTTTCATCGGTATTATGTAGAGTTCCCCGAAATCCCGTGTTCACAAAGAATTAGGGAAAGAGTTAGGAAGGGTAAAGTAATACAAGAGTTCCAAGTGTTTAATAACATTATAATTTACAAAATTAGATAACATTTTTTTCCCAAACAAAGAAAATTATTCTTTATATTAGTATAATATAAAATATACATCATTGGTTCACTTTTTTCATCTCAGATCTGTTTTATGGAATAATCCCAAAACAAACTTAACACATATAGAGTTATTATATCAAAATGGACATTCCTGTTCTATATGCCCAGTCCAAAAAGATTAATATTGGGTGGCTCGTTACCAACATACAACAAATTACATCATCCCTTAACTTTCGAGAACGGATGGAAATTAGAAAATATGAATGGATCTTGATAAGCCAGGTTCATTGTCCACCCAATGAGTATAAACTATCGATCCAGAGTGTGTTCGATCCTTTAGTGCACTTTTGGACAACTCATCTGCTACCTTATTGAAGTCCCAATAAGTGTGCTGGAAAGTTAGACTAGTGAAATAATTGCAAAGCTCCTAAATGCGATCCTTCCACCCTTCCAACACAATGCTATGGAGGCTGCCCTTGTCATTACACTAATCGATAACAAGCTTCGAGTCTCCAATAATCTGAAGCAATGATATGTTGCAAATTTTGGATAAGTAAAGAGTAGACCAAACCCCCATCAACTCAGCCCGGTTGTTAGTACTTGCACCAATATTGAATGTCCACTTGATAACATTGCTTTGGTTAAAACCAATGATACCTCCAACACCACTATTATGCCCATCCCCCGCTGCCACACCATCAAACCAACCCACATTCTCTTGAATCTTGAGAGGCGCCCTGATATGGAGAGATGGAGAATGTAAGGGTGGATCCTTACCAACATTGTGAACTGGAAAAACCTTCGAAGCCACCAGATTGGGAATGGTCGTTCCACCATCGAAGAGAAGACTATTTCTAGCTAACCAAATACACCAACATACTACTGGAAGAAGAGTAATATAGGAGTGGTGCTTGGAATCAATGTAATAGAGGCCTTCTTCCATTGACTCTCCCTCCCGTCAAATTTAATTTGAGGAATCCCGCTAAGAGATGTCATACCTGTCGAGTGAAGGAGCAAGACATAAACAAATGGGAAGTTGTCTCTTGATTACATTTGCAAAGGATGTAGTAACTCGGGCCTTCCCATCCACGTTCCAGTAGTGCATCCCAAGTGGGAATTTTCTTTTTAAGAAGAAACCAAAAGAACAATTTAAGTTTTAGGGGAAGATGCCATTTCCAAAGCTTATAGGTCCAGTCCCTGACCACTGGTACCCACGGGTTCTCAATCAGAGCTTTGTAAATATTCTTGACCGTTGGATGACTTGATCCATCACCACCCGACCACCATAAAACATCCTCCGACTCGTCTAAGAGGATACCCGCGCTAGCTAAGGCTCTTCTATACTGATCCCATTCCTATGTAAGAGTACTAGGTAGACCAATCTGGGAATATTCTTTCCAATAAGAGGCATGCGGCAAATGCAAAGATGAATTATTTGCTTGGTAGAGGAAAGTAATCCCGCCACTATTTAGAGATGATATGAGAGCTTGGGATAGAATGGATAACGATCCTAATCCCATAATATGGTCCCTTCCAGCTTGAATATATACCCCATTACCCAGCTTCCAACAAAGACAATGATCGAGGAGTGGCTTGGATTTTAAAATATTTCTCCAAAATGTAGAAAAATCCCCCTAGGAACCTATCTCCAGTCTGAACCACAAAGAGACCGTCACGTTTGGCAAGTATTTCCCTTTTATAATTGTTTGCCATATCCCTTCAGTTGTTAGTGCCCGCCACAATGATTTTGCCACTAATGCTTTGTTAAAACAAACCAAGTTCTTTATCCCCCATCCACCTACTTTTTTAGGCCTAGCTAAGCTATCTCGATTGCAGAGATGAAGAGTTTTCTTCTC
>ML866735.1:10971-21437 GCA_009831015.1 Picea engelmannii
ATGTAAAAAGAAGAACTACAGTTGCTAGGCAACTGTGTCCTTCACTCCAAGACAACCTTCCAGAGAATGGAATTTCTGCTTAGTGAAGGTCTTGGTGAAAATGTATGTCGTATGTTCTGCTGAAGGATAGAACTGTAAGTCAATGATCCCCTCATGTACTAAGTCCCAGACGTAGTGCATGTGGATCTCGATGTGCTTCATCCATTGCCTTGGAACTGGATCTCTGCAGAACTTCATAGTGCTCTGGTTGTCACACCAAATGACGATCGACTGATGAAACTGAATTCCCAACTCAGTGAGAAAATGTTGTAGCCACATAGCTTGAATGGTTATGTTAACTACCCCTCTGTACTCTGCCTTGGCTGAAGATAGAGCAATGGAAGCTTGCTTCTTGCTCGACCAACATATAGGCCCATAATCAAGACTAAGTGAGTAACCATATGTGGACTTGCGATCAATGCTATTGCCATCCCAGTCGGAATTAGTAAAACCATTGAGATCTAATGTAGAGTCTGCTTCATAATGAATCCCAAAGGTGATGGTGCCCTGTACGTATTGAAGGATACGCTTTGCGTATTTCCAATGTAGCTCATGCGGCTCCTGCATGAGCCTAGAAACTGTGCCAACTGCATATGAGAGGTCTGGTCTGGAGTGTGTGAGATACAACAAGCTCCCCACTAGTTTTCTGTACAATGTGTTGTCAACCAGTGGAGTCTCCCCGCCATCCTCAAGTTTGACTCCTGATAGGAAAGGAGTGGGAGTAGACTTGCAGTCTGTCATGTGAAATCTCTCAAGGAGATATCGTGCATACTTGGCTTGAGATAGTTTGATGCCTGATGCATCCTGATTGATCTCAAGTCCAAGGAAGAAGTGTAGTGGACCAATGTCCATCATAAAAAACCTGTCATGAAGAATCCTCTTGACTGCAACAATCGTTGAAGTCAAGAAACCGGTGATCAACAAATCATCGACATACATAACTAAAAGTAGAAGTGAATCAACCATCCTGAGCATGTATACATTCGGGTCTGATTTAAAACATACAAAGTTTTATGACAATAGGTAGGAGTCCATCTTGGCATACCAGGCCCTCAAAGCCTGCTTGAGGCCATAAAGTGACTTCTTCAGTCGACAGGCCAAAGATGAGTCCTACATAAATCCCTGTGGCTACTCCATGTAGATATCCTCAGAGAGATCACCATGAAGAAATGCATTCTTCATGTCCCTCTGATGGAATTCCCATCCCTTGTCTGCCGCAATGGCAAGGGCCAATCGAATGGAATCCATCTTCACTACTGGAGAGGAGGTCTCATCATAGTCAATACCATGAACCTAGTGAAAGCCTTTGGCGACAAGCCTGGCTTTGTATCTGCTGATCTGTCCATTCGGTATGCTCTTGGTCCTGTAGACCCATCTGCATCTGAGAATTTTCCTCCCAGAAGGAAGGGGAACCATATCCTAAGTCTGGTTCTCGAGGAGGGAGTTGTACTCCTTCTGCATGGCAGATTCCCAAAAGGGATTTCTAGTAGCCTTACCATAAGACTGTGGATCTGAATACTGAACCAAGAAAGGATGCCTGGATGGAAATGGTTCAGTGGCAGTGAGTGCAACATGAGGCTCCTCGAAATTAGATCGAGTCCTCTTGGTATTGGATGGATCACCAACGAGATCGCCTGCATCCTGAAGAGTAGTCTGTGCCCACTTGGGCCTTTTCTTTAGCTCTACAACTACATCTGGATGCTATGACTTTGCATCTGACTATACTGACTCTAAATCTGAATCATCTGAGTGATTTGAATTAGAACTCTCATCTGAAGAAGAGTCAACATGTGCATGCTCATCATCTCAGACAGGTGGAAGAGTGAAGGTGTCTACATGCGACTGCTGAGGTACATGCGAGACACTTTCCTCGAATTGGACACTATGCTCAATGATGAGTCGGTTCGAGTAAATATCAATAAGATGATATCCCTTCACACCGTCGAGGTATCCAACAAAAATTCACTCAGTGCTCTGTGGATCAAGTGCCTTCCTCTTTTCAAAGGGAATCCAGGCCCATGCACGTGAACCAAAAAAGTGAAAGTGGGTCACTTCTGGTTTGAGGCCGCTCCAAGCCTCATAAGAGGTATTATCCTTGACATATCTATGAGGAGATCTATTTTGGATGTATGTTGCACAATTAAGTGCTTTGGCCCATAGTCTCTATGGTAGTGACTTTGCATGCAACATGCAAGATGCCATCTCCTTTAGAGATTGATTTTTCCACTCAACAACTCCATTTTGCTGTAGAGTATAGGGAACTGTATGCTGCAACTAAATCCCTACCTCATGGAAAATATTGTGGATCTCATGATTCACATACTCTCCCCCATTATCAGGTCATAGGACTTTGATCTTCTTTCCGTACTGTGTCTCAACCAAGGCTTTGAAATCTTTGAGGTGTTGAAAGACCTCAGATTTTTTCCTGAGAAAGTAGATCCAAGTAAAACGTGATAAATCATCAACAAAAATGAGAACAAACCTCTCTTTGCTGATGCATGGATGCGGAAAAGGACCCATAAGGTCACTGTGGATCAGATCCAAAGTTGCGTAAGTTCACTAAGACTTTCCTTTGTTGAATTTATCTTGAGGGTGTTTACTGAGAACACATCCCTCACACACTCCCTTGGAGAAATGGATGTCTGGTAGACCATCAAATAATTTTTTCTTGCTAAGCTGTTGCATGTATCTAAAATTCAAATGTCCAAATCTTTCGTGCCATATCCTACTACTTACATCATCATGAGTAAGCAGTAAAGTAGAATCGGGTTCAATGAATTCAGAAAATGTATACAATCTAGATTGATGATTTACCTCATCGGTAGCAACCTTGGAGTTGGTTTGCATGTTGTATATGTCCAAAACATTTGGTGTGAATACGAATTTCTTTCCGATGCCAGAATTAGTCATTTGATACACAGAGAGAAGGTTGACAGAAAGATTGGGAACATGCAACACATTCTCGAAGCTTCCATTGGTGAGTTCAATCCTTCCTTTGTCAGTGACTTCTATAGAAGAGTTGTCCCCCATCAGAATAGGAGGACCTTTGCATGCATCCAATGAATAATAGATTGCTTTTGAGGCAGCCATGTGATTTGATGCTCCTGAATCTACAATCCAAGCATCGAGAGAGGAGTTGATGGCAATCAAGGCATGGCTAGAATTGCATTTCATGGAATTCAGATCTTCTGGCTTCTTCTTCTTTGCACCCTCGGGGATGTGATCTTCAAGGTTGTTTTGCTGAAGTATTTGAGACATTAGATATATATATTTTTTCATGCATGCGGATTCCGAATGGAATCCCTTCTGACAATATGTGCATTTATCTCCTTTTCTTCCCTTTTCTCCTTTGGATCCGGAGGCATCGGTTAAGGGTTTTGTGTACCCTTCCTTCTTCGTATGTGCATGAGATTTCTGCTTATCTTTATCTTTAAATTTATGATATTTTTGTCTGCCATCATGCACAGTGAGTGCATGTGGCCATGGGCCTTTGATTGTGCCCATGCTGATGAGCTTGGTTTTCTCTTGTGTCAAGGATTCGATAAAGTCCTCAAGAGAAGGCATCTTCCAAGTGGCTCTAGAGGTGAATCTGATGGTATGGAATGTGGATATGAATACAAATAATTCAGGTCCAAGATTGGAGAGAATGGTGAGAACCATTTGTTTCTCCTTCGCCGATTTATCAACCCCGCAAGCTTTGAGTTGCGACAGTAAATCCTTGAATTTTGTAAGGAAATCTTGGATATTGTCGAAGATTTTTGGATCCAATGTGAGTAGCTCCACCTCCAGCATGTGTCCCCTCATCTCATCCTATTTTCCAAAGAGCCCTTCCAATATTTTCTAGGCTTCATTGGGAGTCTTACAAGAAGATATGTGAAAAAGGAGATTGGGAGAAATAAGACTGCAAATTGTTCCGAGTGCCTCATCCATGCAATTTAAGTACTTGGATTTTTCTATGGCTGATGTCGGTTCTATATCTTTTTTCATGGTTAACCTGTACAACCCTCTGAATCGAAGATGTATGGCTATTTTCTCCTTCCATGAAAAATAGTTGTAAGGTATTAGAATGAATTCTTTTTGAAATTCTATCTTTCTGCTGTCTTCAATCTTTTGTACCCGCAATTTTTTTTGGTGTAGGTGTTGCTTAGAAGTCCATCAGCTCTAATAACATGTAAATGTGTTGAACCTAAACAAAATAGATCTAGATAAAAAATAACACACACATTTGCAGAGAGAATTGGAGAAAGAAGAAGAAAGAGAGAAAGAATGGAAGAATTCTCATTAACCATTTTGAATAATGAATAATTTACACATGATATACTCTGTATAACTCAATGAGTTCGAATTGAGGTGAACCAAGTTTCCATAGTGGTGGTCTAGAGTGATATGGACACACACCAACAGTTACAGGAGTGAACTACCACCTATTCTAGTCTCTTAGGCAGTTACGTAAGTGAACTGCCACCTAGTTGAGTTAACTAGTCAACTAGTCTTCAGTTAACTGACTGAACATAGAGTAGTGAGGAGTTAACTCAGGGAATCAAGGCTAATGCACCACTATGGTGATTATACCAAGACAATTTCAAATTATCATGGTGATGATCCCAATGTTGCATGGTGATGATCCCAATGCAACATCTAAACTCAACTCAACTAGTCAAACTGAAGTGTCAATTGAAAGAGAATATTCTCTAGGTGGAATATTCTCTCCTAAAATATAGGAGACTGGATAATGACTAATTATGACTAATAAACAAATAAAAACCTTAGGAAAAATAAATCCTAGGTGTGTTTGAAGTAACAAGTAACTCCAACAATCTGGTGCATTAGATGCAAATCAGAAGGTCACGATAAGGAGCACTATCCCCTATTTCATGAATACTTGGATTCTAGAGCTCTGAGCCCTTTGAAGTAGGTTACTCTACCTTGGTGTGAGGTATGTAGAAATAGACATCGCCCTCATGAATGCTATTACATGAAAAAATATGTTCATACACCTACAAATATTTACTGCACATTCTGTAAATCTGTGGGGCATGATGAGAAATCTTATAGGGCTTATGACCTCTTGCATGAAAGATCAAGAGACACATATAGAATTAAAGGTGAAGTACAGTAGGAAGGAATTACTACGTAGTATAATTCCCCAGGAAGAGGAAACTTAAAACCTTGTGGTGGATTTATAAGAAGAGGATGAGGAGGAGGCATGGGCCGAGGTCGAGGTTAGATTATTTGTTATAACTGCGCACAACTAGGTCACTTGGCAAGGGACTGTCAAAACCCTTGTACCACTTGTAATTACTGCAACTCATTTGAACATGTCATAGAAGATTGTCCTGCGCTGTTAGCCAAAATTCAGGAGAGACGAGGAGAAAACCAACAAGTACAACTAATCTCAGCAGAACCTCGCGGAGTGGATCCCGGAGTCACTGTTATCACTAGAGGAGGCGCTGCTACAGGAGAAGACATGGTGACTCTAGGGAAGATTACAGAAGAATTAAGGGTCAGAAAAGATGCAGAGAAGACACATGAGTTTGATCCAAATAAAGAGCAACAAACATTTGAGGAAGCAAGAAAATAATTCGGGAGATATCAGACTTCTTCATCAAAGGCTCGACTAGAAGTAAGAGAGTGTGGAATGCCTCTGGAATTTGATCAGTCTGCCTCGCCCAGAGAAGGAAAATAGGTAAGTAAGCTTATGGAATTATTGTGCACTTGCATTAATTTGATTAAGGATGAAAGCACTCTATAAGAGCTACAAAATTTGATCAGACTGTATGAGATAGGAAAAGTAGATCCCTTACTTAGTAGTGCAGTACATCAAGTATCCAAAAAGAGAAGGACAAATAAGGAGCTACACCTGAATTCTCAGATTGGAGATTATGATATAGATTATGTGGTCCTTGACTTAGGGTCGGAGGTCAATGTCACGACGAAGTAGACCTGGGCACTAATGGGAAAACCTAAGTTAATTTACTCCCCTATAAGGCTTAGGATGGCCAATCAACAAGATGTGAGCCCCTTTGGAAGACTGGAACATGTCCCTGTGGACATAGACAGGGTCAAAATGTTTATAGACTTCAAATTAATTGAGAGAGTTGACGATAGTTGTCCTTATCCCACACTGTTAGGAATTGATTGGGCCTTCAATAATTGTACCGTTGTTGACTTAAAGAAAATAAGAATGACATTTGAAGGTGATAGCCTTAGGGTCATTGCACCTCTGGATCCTGATGAAGGTCGCAGATACAAAGATCCCATAAGAGAAGAAGACCACACATATGAGCTAGATAATATATACAAATTGACCACAAGATAAAAAGATTACATTAATCCTACAACAGATGGGAATTTAAACTGGTGAAGTGAAAATGCATGTTCATCGGACTCAGAATAAGATCTAGAGAACTGACAGAACAAAATGTATGAATTTTATGTGCGGATATGTGCTATATTGACCCGAGAAGTTCACTGGATCAACACAACAATAAGTAATTTTCCCACCTTTGATGGGTTGAATCACTTAGAAACTTTCTTACTAAAATTTGAAAAAATTGTACCAGTACAAAAGAGACTGTTGGCACTGGACGAGGCCTTGAAATAAACTCCAACAATATGGTGGGGAGAACATAAGAAGAACATCGATAACTAAGTGCAGTGTCACACTTTGATGACAATACGATTCTCAGATCAGATAGAAGGATGCGAAGTTAGGTGCACAGGTCAAAGCTGTCCGAAAGACCATGTGCGAAGTTGTGAGGAAGCCTGGAGAAACATTCCTCAGGAGCAGTGGGTGCATAAATTTATCAACACGTTGGACACAATTCCCATCAATTGGTATCTTCAAGTGGAACTATGCCTCACCGTTGCAGATTGGCAAGGTATGACTCAGAATTTTGTATCTACATTATTATTTGAAAGTCACTACCCTATGGTCGATCAACCTTTAAAAGTTGTAAGACGTAAAGTATTTGAGGAGGCACCTAACCTCCCCCCGGAGCAAGATGAGGATGAATGGACTACACTTCTTTAGAAATTGCAAGGATGTTACAATATTAGTGCCGATGAAGACGATGATCCTAGGAATGTGAACATCACAGAAATAGAAGGACATAGAGACATATAAGGACCAAGAGTCGAACTACCTTTTATTGGACAACCAATTAAAATCAAGAAAGTCAATATTGGGTCAGAGCAAGCACCTAAGATTGCTAATGTTGGAGATTACTGGAATGATACCACCATTGATAAGATCACATAACTACTACATGAATATCATGACTTGTTTCCAACCAAGTTCACTAATATGAAGGGCATTAAAGGACCTATGGGAGAAATGAATATTCCCGTGAAAATAGATGCAAGACCATTCAAATAGAGACCCTATAGATTGAATCCCAAATATAAGGAGAAAGTTAAGATTGAATTAGACAGAATCCTGGAAGCAGGAATCATAGAACCTGTTGAAGAATCAGAATGGATTAGCCCTATGGTGGTTCAAGACAAGAAAACATGAGAGATCAGAATCTGTGTAGACTCGAGGAAATTGAATGATGCATGTCTACATGATCCATTCCCTACACCGTTTATTGACGAAGTGTTAGACAATGTGGGAGGACATGAAGTCTACTCCTTCACCGATGGATTTTCAGGTTATCACTAGATCAGAATTGCCAAGGAAGATCACCATAAGACCACATTTTCAAAAGAATGGGGATCCTACCAGTATACATTGATGTCTTTTGGACTAAAGAATGCACCAACCATATTTTCCAGGGTGGTGGTTGAAGCATTCAAGGAGTTTTTACATAAATTTCTGGAAGCCTATTTTAATGATTTGACTGTTTTTATCTTATTGCAAAATCATATTGAATCCTTAAGACTATTGTTGGATAAATTACCTGAACCTGAAGAAATGCATTTTCTTTTCACCCTTTGGAGTGCTGCTAGGCCATATTGTGTGTAAGCAGGGGTTGCTGATAGATCTGTCCAAGATTTCCATTATTGTTGATATACCCCCCTTACTTCAGTTAGACAATTGCGTATTGCGTTGTGACATACTGGATACTACAAGAAGTTCATTAAGGGATATGCACAAATTACAACACCCATGGGGAAGATTTTGAAGAAATATTGTCAGTTTCAATGGACGAAAGAATGCCAACAGATCTTTGATTCACTGAAACAGAAAATGGTTACCGTGCCTATTATGGTTTTCCCAGATTGGACCAAATAATTTCATGTGCATGTCGATGCATCTTCTATTGCATTAGGAGAAGTGTTAACACAACCAGGAGCAAGAGATATTGACCATCCGTTATCCTTTTCTAGTAGGAAGCTCTCAATAGTTGAGATAAATTACACCACCATTGAGAGAGAAGGTTTAGCCATGGTGTATGCGATGCAGAAGTTTCACCACTACTTGTTGGGAGGACACTTTAAGATGTTCACCGATCACTCTGTGCTGAAATATATAGTCAACAAACTAGTGTTGGGGGGAAGAATATGCAGATGGCTACTGCTATTTTAGGAATATGATTTTGAAATTGTGGTCAAGCCAGGGAAAATGAACAAAGGACCTGACCATTTTCTAGGTTGGAACATGGAGAGGAACCTACTAGTTTGGAGGATACATTGCCGGATGCATAGCTGTTGGCCATCAGGAAGATTGATGATCACTTCGCCGAGATAGTTCAGTTCCTGTCAACAGGAATGGCACCTCACAAATTGTTGGCAGCCATTTCTCATTTTTATCTTTTCCTTATAAGCTGCCTACACAAGGGTTTTGAACCCTAAATACTTGTCGTAATTCTTGAAAACAAAACGACACTATTATCTTGCATTATTCACATGCCTACCTTTCGTTTTCATTTTCACGACTGCAAGAGTGAAAACCTTGAGTTGGAAGTCATGTCGATGGCATTAAAATCATCTTTCGATCGTTATGAATACCCTTGTTCATGTGGTCATTTCACCTTTAATGGTCATACATGTATCAAAACACCAAACCTTTATTCACATTGTATTTTTGTTTGGCATGGTTTCAATTTATAAATTCATGTTGCAATGATTTTTGGTGTCTTTGATTAAATCCCTAGGACAATTGTTCCACAAAACGCATACATTTTATGATAAAATCCTTGGTGCTATATTCGAAATGTTGTTTTGTTTTAAATCATTATAAATGCTATTGTATGATTAAATAGTTGGATCGATTTGTCATGGTTTTCAATGATTATTTGTTTGGCATGTCGTTTACATTGTTTTTGACATACACCAATAGTGATTTGAGTCACCAAAGCATCGTCGATTGTACATATCGAAATGACTGTTTCGCATGGTTTTATTTCACTCCACCACCCGCGCACGTATAGGCATTAATGTCTGCCTTATATCTCGGGCTACCTCTATTTTTTTTGGGGAAACCTGTGAGCATTTGGTCCTGTGTCTACCTTGTCCAGCCCCCTCACCATTTGCCCCAACTGTGTGCTCTCTCCTATGGCCCCTGTAGTGTGCATAGAACCTAATGGCGTCCAAATCCCTGCTTTTATTTGACAATGATCGTGAGGACTTGGAGAGTAATGGATGGTTGGTTTTCATCCAAAAAATTCGATTGTTTCAACCTCGTGGTCGCTCAATAGTTCGCCCTCACATTCGATGGATGTAGGGCCAAGGTTGGAGACATTCAACTTGAATTGAACGAAGAATTCCTCAGTTCAGCCACGGGTTTACCAGTTAAAGGGCAGAGGTGGTTTAAGAATTCAAAGGTGGATGAAGTGCCATGGACACTCCTATTTACATTGAGGAAAATTGTCAGTTATGACAGAGGTATGCCAGTCACTACCCTTAAGTATCGATGGCATGATTTATTGGCCATTGTTAAGCAATTCGTGACTTGCGAAGGTCGTTATGGTTTAGTGTTTCTTTACCATCTCCGATTGCTTATGAATTTCATGGATTTCCCTTTGAATATGCCTCAATACCTCCTATGCAGTCTGTATAAAATGTCTAAACAATTTAAGAGGCAAAAGGTTGATTCCATCCTTTTCCATCATTGTTTGATCAAAATCATTATTGTCCATCATTTGAGGCTGAATGGTGACTGTTGGCAAGCTTTCCTATCAAGGAATGGCATTTCCACTCCTGAATGTGTTCAAGTGGACAAGACCGTGGTCACTGAAACCCTTGTTGGGCCTGCCGTGCCACCTCCTACCCTCCCACCCGCTGTCAAACCCTCGATCTACCCCAACGCTGACCTACCCGACGCCATGCCTAATTCATGTTCGTGTTGATACTAAGAGGGGGGTGAATTAGTATCAAGTACAATTTAAAACATTTTTCAACTTATAATTAAACCATTCAATTATATTCAATGAGAAATGAACAATAGTATAAGAGTTACACCAATACACCACAATATACCATGC
>WSFP011432798.1:0-21437 GCA_009831015.1 Picea engelmannii
TCCTACAAGATTCCTTGCAGACCTACATGGGGCTACAATATATAGGGGAGCTTATTGTTTTCACCTCTATCCATAAAATCACGCACCAACTTTTGAATTGAACTAAAGGTAAACTCCACCACATAAAAATCATAACCATGATACCTTTCATGCAAAGAATTCCAAGCACACACTGATGAATAAGAAAAAATGATTTCTCAGTAATAAATTGGAACAAGGGAAGTTACCTGTATCAGGTTCAAGATAAGGGATCAAAGAATACTTCCTCCAAAATTGATATCAGCTACATAAAATATACTAGAGGTATGTTACTGAGTAAACTATACAAATTTATATTCTATGATACCCTTGAGTATTTGTTGAAAGTTGCCTAGTTTTTCCCTCAATTGTATTTACAAGATGGTGTGTCTTCAAGCATTTTATTCACAAGACTGTGCATGTCCAAGATTCTTTTCATAGGTTGTGTCTATATAGACTCTGGAACCCCCCTAAGTAATCTAATTACCTATTGATACATCATTCTCATTGAACACTTCTACAAGATATCCCCTTAGCTAATTTTTTAACTTATACAACTTCCTACAACAATTTCTTCCACAATCCTTTCCTCAAAGATCATAAAAGGGGTCAAAATGGGAATGCTTATCTCATAAACCATTGCAAACCATATAACCAAGATGTCTCCTTCTTACTCAAGGATAGTTGAGAAGTGGCGGGCTCAAGCTAAAGCATCCAGAATTTGTTCGTATCCCTAAGCCCTACCCACCTAAGATAATTACAGTCATTTTGGGTTCTAAACATAAAAAGGAAACATATTTTCTATAGAAAATATTATCTTAACACTCGAAAGGAATAAATGTTTTTAGACAAGATGATACCCTACAATCTCGATATAACATTTTTCTAGCAATTACATTTCTAGCGATAACCTGTGTATTTTTTTTATCTATTCTTATCTCTTTTAAAGACATATTTTACCCCTTTGTGTTTTTTTCCTTCATCCACATCAAAAACCCAAGGGAGAAAGAGATCTTATTTGTATCCTGTACTTCCTAGTTAATATAGTTTTCGTGCACACAAATTTTTAGGATACATAGAGTACGTATCCTAGGTGAACTATGGGGAGAGGATTAAATAGAAGAGATCCCACTAATACCTTTAGGTTGTACAACAACGTTGAGGTATTCCAACAATGCATCTGGCTATTTTATTTTTGCGAGCTATATGGATATGATGATAGATTATCTCTTGAATTTTAACATAATTTTTAGAATATTAGAGGTCAAGAGTACATCACAATAGCTGGAGGATTGGAATTTCAGGTTAATGAATCCATTATTATTACAATATCAAGACTCCAAATTGGTTTTCCCTAACACAACGATGAAATAAAACCTATAATAGGTGATAAGGATTTTTTATTTATCAGTTATGAAGAATCAGAGGAAAACAAGAATGGGGTTAAAAGAAAAATCCTTCTAGACCCATGAGATGAAGTATCATAGCATTTACTAAAGTACATAACTTCTAAATGAAGGTTGAGAATTCTCTATGCATACCAATTTAGGTCTTTGCATCAACTCAATTTTTTTTTCCATTAGAGACATGAGGAAAATTGGAGCATTCCTTATTTTTTTCTACAACCTTTAGGAGAAATGAGTTCAAAGATTATGAAACAAAAAGAGGAGGCCTTGGACATGATGGAATCATCAAATTGTTGGTCTGTGATGTTGTGGAATGAAAAGTCACCATAGTACCTTGGGAATAATTTGTTAGCATCGATAGATAGATATTTTTCACCTCCTAACAATCTATGTAACATCCCTCTCTTTTACACACATGATTTGACTTATTCTTTCAGGACACTTGCATGCAAGTGATCCATTTTTGTATATGGTTGTCTGTTTCGCTTATGAATTTTGATGTTGATGTTTATGGATTATGATGCTATGCTATTTGATATCTATGTATAGACAGGTGCTATTGACAGGTTTCTCCTAAGTGTGCAGGACACTTTACATATTGAGGATGTTGATGCCATCAATGGACCTCCTTGGACTCTAGATCAAGTCAGGGAGTGGACTGTATATGGTTGGATATTCCTATTTATACATATGTGACATATGATTGAGTATATTATGATGTCATTTATAAATCGTTGACAATTTTCTGTTGATATATGCATGCTAACGATTGCTTGCTAATAAGACTCGCATAAGGAGTAAATTCACCATTCAGAACAACCAGATATTGAGGGAGAGGTGTGGCACCAACTCTTCCACAACCTACTAGCACTCCTTTCGTGGCTCAAATTGTAGGTTAACAATTATGTAGTTCGAAATATCCATGATGTTGTAAGGGAAGACTGAGACAGTTGCTCACGAAGATTCTAAAGGGTGCACAATAAGGAAGGGTCCTTATTCCTTAGAGGCTCTTAATATCTCACAATGATACAGGAGCATTTTCAGCAAAGCACGCATGGAGAGATAGGTCAGTTCCCTAGTGCACATTTTGAATTATTTTTGAATTTTAAAAGTTGATGTATCATGTAAACCTTTTGAATTGATTGTGAATCTTCGGATGGTGAACGATTGCGTGATATAGAGAGAGATCAGATTTTCCTTTAATTTAGTTTATTTTGACACATATCTGGAGATTTCTCTCTTATTTGTTTGTCTCATACGCTTAATGTATCAGGGCTTAAGTAGTTGTTATTTTTACTTTGATAAGATAGATAGTCGAAGGGAACCCTATGAGCCCTCTGGTATAAGTAGAAGTGTTGTATTGCCAAATGAGGTTGTTGAATATGATGGCAGTTGTGATTTAGTTGAGTATTGTTGTTGTTGAAAGTTAGTTAGAAGCTATTGAATGTTGTTATAGCTCATGTAGATTTGAATCAATATAATAGATAAATATTGATCCAAAATGTGTGTGTCGATATCACTAGTCTATCTTAGTAAATGGTAGTATTTTTGTTTATATTTTGTTCTCTGTTATTTTTTGTTTTCATGCATGTGTGAATTACACTGATGAATGCATGAGTTTCATTGTTGAATGTGTGAATTCATGTTGAACTGTATGAATCTGTGAAACATTAGATAAGTTTAACTTTTTTCTCTTCCATGAGCTTATGGAAGGAGTGTGTGTCATCTGCAAGGAGTGCGTTGACAGAGTCTGATTCAACTCAGATCTCGGAAGAGGTAACTTGAAGCTTTGCATGAAGAGTATGCATATCATCCTAAAGGTATGCGTCGACAGAGTTTTTGACTCTGAATCTCAAGAGGAGTAGCTCAAGAGGTTTCTTGCCCAAGTGTTTGTGAAGATCTGTTGTAAGGTGTGCACAAATCCAAAATTCAACGAAGTGTCGAAGAAAACCTTCTAAAGAGTTAAAGGTTCGGAGAAAAAACAAATTCCAAAAAGTTTGGGGGATAAATCTTCAAAAGGGAGGATCCCTTTAAGGTTTTTCAAATTAATGATCAAGATCCCTTTGGGAGGAAACATAGTTTCTCCAGACCATCAGATATGGGAGAGTTGTGCAGTGGTTAGCTGTGGGTTCCTTCAAAACTTCACGATTCAGAGGTTTTGGAGTGTAGAAGGGTGAAAATCGTCAAAGTCTGAAGCTGCGAAGAGATCCTAGCCATTGGTTGGAAGGAAAATATGTGGTGACAGATAAGGAAGGTTCGGGAGGAATAGCTTCAGAGAATTATCATGAAATCTCAAAGTGAGAAGAAAATCCAAGTTTTTGATCATGTAGACACGTGGCATAGGATCTATCATTTTAGTGATAGATTATTTTGGGAGAAAAGGGCTTTGTAGCATCCAAAATCACTGAATGCCAAAGTTATGAAGTGAATCACCACCATTGGTTTTTGGATAAGCATGGTTCATAGATCCGATTGGATCAGTTCGTTGATTCGTATTTCGGGTGAGGAGGGTGCAGTTGTTGCTAAAAATGCTGAAGCCTGAAGTTATGAAGTGCTCAGTAGATTAAGCCCCAATAATAGCCCAAGGTTACATGTGGAAAAGGGCTATCAAAAAGGATCTAATGCCCAAAATTTCAAGATTTTAAAGCGTTAAGGAAAGGGGCCCGTGGGCACCATACAACCTGTGCCTAAGTGATAAAAGGGTCTGTGTTTAATTCAGTTTCTGGCTAGCAAGGCCTCAATGAGATAATTCATCTCAGGTAGTTGAATATCCTTGACCGATAGGTCACGTAGCTCTAAGGAGATAAGGGGGGTATGCATCAAGTGGTATCAAAACCTAAAGAACTTAAATTTTACTTTGTGTGAGTGGAGAAAAGGTCAACACAATGCCACCAAAAAGACGTGTAGACCCACCTGTAGAAAATTGAGTTATAGAAGGAGAAATGAGAGAAATTCACTCAAGGTTGGATGTGATGGAGACAACGCAAAGGAGAGAACCTAATGCTAGATATGTTAGTGATGCAGAAAGTGAATAAATAGAGGTTCAAGAAGCTATAGGGGAAGATGTTGTTGAGGAACGCTTGTTGAAAGAGATTGTCAAATTAGGAGCAAGAGAAAAGATGGACATCATGATGTATGAAGGCAATATATATGTTGAATAATTGTTTTCTTGTATACGAGAAATGGATAAGTATTTTGACTATGAAGATGTCAATGAGGAGAAGAAGGTGAGACATGTAGTCACAAGGTTAAAAGTACATGCAACACTATGGTGGGATTAACTGTAGGCTAATAGATGAAGCAAATGAAAGAAAACGATTAAGAGATGGGATAGAATGGTAGCCAAGATGAAGGTTAAGTTCATACCCAAGGATTACAAGATAAACCTGTTTAGGAAATTGCAGAACCTGAGACAGAAAGGAATGACAGTGAAAGAGTATACATAGGAGTTTTACAAGATGAACATCGAGAATAGACAGAGGGAGAAAGATGATGAAAAAGTTTCTAGGTATATAAATGGCTTGAGGTATGAGATCTAGGATGAAATGAACATGATGACAGTGAGGAAAATGGCAGGTGCTTATTAGATTTCACTGAAGGAAGAGGAGAAGTTTTCCATAAAGAAGAACTAGTGAAGCAGAGGAAGAATTCTAACTAGAGGTAAGTGATTTGTCCATGAAAAATGTTGGCACAGTGCCAGATCCAGGGTTCAATGCTTCAACAGCGCACCAACAAAACCCTAACTATTGGCCCTTTCAGCAACACCTGTGAAGCAGATGAAGTCTCACCTGAGGTAGAGGCAGGGGTGGTTGCAGGACTTAAGTGTCTACAAACTAGCTGGGACACAGATATAGGATCAAAATACTTAACAGAGCACTTAGCAGTTAACATTCATTAATATTTATCCCTTATCCACATCGCAAGAGAAAAACCTAATTATAGAACAACGTAGTATTCAAAAAGATCTAACATATCCAAGCACTTAGCACATACGAATACATCAAATATAGCATTCATTCACATCACTAAGAACTAAGATACTATATCAGATGCATCTAACATACATAAATATTACAACACTAAGCATAAATGACAACAATAACATAACAACCACAATGCACAAAGAAACCGCAACACAGGATATATAATGTTCACCCCAGTGTGTGGCTACGACCACCAACTCTTCTTATTCTTTATTCTCTTTTGTCAATCTTCTTACATGCACAGATATATAAACCAACTCTACATAGGACGGGAGATTTGTGTGCACCTCACTAGATCCTCCTTCCTCAAGCTAGGTCACAGCATAGAGACTTCTCACAATCACTTGCACTTATCTCTCCAAGTTTTCAACACACAGTAGGAACAAAGCTAACTTAAACACATAGATCCAAATACTTACATCACTTTCACTTATCACAACAAACCTATATCCCCCTTAATTACATAAAAAATCCACTTATTTATACTTTACAAATGGGACTAAACATGGGTTAACCCATGGGCCAACATCCCATACCCATTATATAAACCCTAAACCCAAAAATATCTAAAAAGGGTCCTAGATACTATGATCTCTACTTCGCCTTGTGCTCTGCCTTCAACCAACCTATCGAAGTCCTGAAAATGGTCAAACATGACCAAGGTTCTCCAAAACTTGGTCAAGGGCTAATTGGCCCCGAACACTCACCTGTGACTCATCCCGAGTCACTCTGATCTAGGTAGCTCTACCTCAAAGGCCTCAATCTTAGCCCGAGATGCCTCAACCTGTTTCTTTTCCAAAGCCTCATGCTAAGAAAACTCCTGAATAATTTTCTCAGTCACAGGTCCTTCGAAGTGTTTTTCTACTGTCATGACCACTTGTTCTAGTTGTGCACCTTTTCCTTCAATCTCCTCAAAACGTGTGCAATCTTCATCCTGTATTGGATGGAGCCTCTAGGTCACTTCGATGACTTTACTTTGGATGGCATGGATTTGTTTTTGAAGCATGCATTGTTCTTGGGCCCTTTTCATGCTCTTGACCGCTGATAGTGGCTTCAACTATGCTTCCATTGTTGTTTATTGTTTCTTTGCCTCCTAGAGCTGTGACTCCAATGTCCTTAGTTCAAGGTCCTTTGCAAGGCTCTCATCAGTCTACGCACTTCAACTGTTGAGTTGTTTGCATTCTAAGGCCAATGCCTTGATTCTATGAACTATGCTTTAGGAAGTTTCTTCTCTCTGGTCTTGCACTTCCTGCAGAGTGCTTTGGCACTTCTTGTAACTCTAGTTTTGTTATTATCTATTGGAGTTGTTGAATAGATTCAATGAGCTTCCCCACCTTTCTCTCATATGTTTCTTCATCCATCTATGCTAGTCCCTTCAGAGAGTGAAGCGATCTGGTGACTGCTTCTTTAACTGACATCTACTCTGCGAGTAGTTGTACCTTCTTCTTCTCTATCTACACTATATCCTCTGCAAACTTCTCCTTGAGGTCATCTTTTTCTTATTGTGCAACCCAACATTTCTCTTTGGATTTCTCTTTTTCTTTCTTCAATTCCTCGGTGGCCTAATCTTTTTGTTCCTGGACACAGAGCTGGTGAGCGTCAGTCACATCTACTAGTTTGCGTAGCTAGGCATGTTCATCTCCCACTTCAATTCCTTCAGATGATGGTGGCCCAATAGACACTACGCGGCTGGAGTAGAGAGATTGTTGTAACCTTTTCATCTCTAATTCAATCCTATCATACATGGTATCTTGTTTTTCTTCATTGTGATGTAAAATATCCTATGAAATATCTGATACAATGGCGATGTTGAGGTCGATATCATCCACCGTGAGCACAGTCTACAATTCGGGGTTACTAGCTTTTGACTTCTTCTGTGATGAAGGTTTCGTAGGGAACCCCTTTCTTTTATTGGGTGTCTCAACCTCATCAAGGGGATCCTTAGGTGGTGTTACTTCTCCCTGCTTCTTCTTGTCTTCTTCCCCTTTGTCCTATTCCTCATCTACTTCATCACCTCCTCTCCCTCCTGGTGAATCTGAAGCAGTTCCTTCTGATGTGTTGTTCATATCCTGTACCTCTTCCTTCTTCTTCATTTTTCTAGTGTTGGGTGCATCATAGTCTTCATGAGTGACCACAAGACTTCCGATGAGATCAGGGTCAGACAGTTCTAATTGGTCGATTGGTATAAGGAACTCTATAGGGAATTCCTTAGTTATTTCTTCCATGTCCTCCTCTATGATGTTATAGTAGGATTGGAAATCTTCTTTATGTTCATATCCATGCATAGTGATATAAATCAAATGTCTATCTACGTGGAAGTTCGCAAGGGGTCTGAACCTTTGCAGGGTATTCGACGTCATGCGAGGGAAATACTCAATATCCCTCTTCAGTTGTAGGTAATAGGTGTGGAACCCTATGTTTGACTACCACTGTTTCTCCATGTCACTCGAATACTAGAGCGTAGTGAACTTTATAGCTAGTGGTTCATATGGTTCAATTTTAGAGAAGTTCACTCCTTCCGGCATCTTCCAAGCAATGAAGGCGATGAGGATTAACATCCAACTGAAATGGAACACATAGCCCTAATCTTGATATTTGCAGTAGACTTGTTCTAACTGGTTGATGAGGTAGCTTTCCTAGTTCATTTGCATCCCTTCAATGCATTCCCTGCGAGGTCGATGACAAACCCCATGACCTGTGTTGGCATATTCTTCCTGACTATATTACCAATGATCAACTAGAAAGCTAGGTGTATTATGCCATTCTATATGGAGGCTACCTTGTATCCTCACTTCCCCTTCTCCACATCACCATAGGTATCTTTCATTTTATGCATTAGGGTGCGATCTGCAACCTTCTCTGGATAGAAATCTTGAGGGTCTAGTCCTTGCATGCTTAATATGGTGATTCGATGAATCAACGTTGGATCTACGGTGATGCATCTATCCAAGTAGATATAACCTCCATGGAAGCAAGACAATAGGATTTTAATGCATGTGTTAACCTCCTGATGCCTTCCAAAGTGTGGTATCTTCATTACGTTCAGGTTGGTCGACCTCACAATGTCCATGGTCCACAGCTGGGGGATTATCTTCGAATTCTTCCCTATTATCTTGGTCAAATATTTGTGTGGGGTGAGCATGCCATAGTTCTTGTGATTGCCCAAGTTGAAGTCACTGATCTTCAATGTCATAATCTGTCCTAACTCTAGTCCAACTACACGTATCCCCTTCGGGAGGTATGTAGTGATCAATGTGTATTCGAAGTCCCTCGAGACACTATCATGACTAACCACATCAACCAGAGGTGGGATGTAGTCACGCATGATAGATGAGATGATCTTCACATTTTCTGAGTCATCGCGATGCTTGCTCTAATTCTCTGTCGCAGTTCTAGAGGGCTCAAATCGAGGTGAAGTCAATAGGGCTTCTTGAAATCCTCTAGTTTATGAGGCATGTTCCCCTATAGATATGACCTTCTTAGCCATTAGATCTATCATAATTTACTCTATGGATTTTTCCACTGCATTGTGCTCACCCGACATACATGCTCTAGATCAGATATCTCAGGTAGGTGGACAAATACTCATGGTAACAGAACGGGTGGCAAAGTCTCAATAGGTACAACATGATAACAATGAATTCTCTATAGGTTCGGATACTTATAGTTCGCAAAATTGTTCTTGGTGCAACATTCGATAGGATAAATAGACAATGTCGTAACGTATTCCTATAACTGGTAAAAATGCCTTAATCAATGCAATTCCATCTATTGTGGCACAATCCCAATGGTTCAATGGTGATCTTTCTGGCCATACCTGCATTTCTATACATTTTGGAGTGTCATTTTAATGATCGGGATGGTCAGGATGCCCCCAACTTTCATATTGCTTCGGTGTGTTGAAGTGCTAATCCGCACTGCTCTGCTATTCCGGTGAAGTTCAAATTTTGTAATCCTTCTTTCTATAAAGTCCTCTCTAGAAATTCTTGCAGTTTTTCTAGCTTTGCTTTCTTCTTGTTGAACTTTCTTCCCTTCTTTCCCATGATTTGAGTCACTGGATTCTTCTTTCCATTATTGTTCTTATCTCCTCTTGGCATAGTAACTTTGCACTGTTGAGGATATTTTACATGGTTCGATGGTAATACTTCATCTCTTTCTAGAGTAGGTGCTCTACTCTCTTGTATGGGCAAGTGTTTCAAGTCCTCCTGTGTTCTTTCAGCTTCATCAACCCGGTCTCTGGACCTTAGTAGCTTTGACTTGTCCTCTTGTTCTTCCAGTAAGTGTTCTATTCTCCTATCCATGAAATCCCTTAGATCTTTATTTTTTTGTTCTAGTTCTTCCTTCTCTTGTTTCCTTCGTATCTGATCTTTCTCAATGTAGGATTTTCCTAGCAAAATAGAAAATGGGGCATTGTTCTCAACAAGCTTAATGACCTCGAATTCTTCCTCTTTCGAAGTTCTATGAGCACTCATAGGTATCTGGGTAATTCGTCCACATAGGGTTATCAATTTTCCTTTAAACAATCCTATTCCTCCCATTGAAGGAATCATAGTAGGCTTTCCCAAAATTTCCCAAGTTCTTTCTATCATAATGTTCACCTATGTTTCCTCATCCATAACACAGTCTATGTCGAAGTCTCCTATTATTTTTGCTATACACTCCTTCTCTTTTAAGATCTCTAATGAGTTGATGTCTCCATGATCAATCAAGGTTTCTTTCATCTACAATAATACAGTCTCTCATTCTTTCTTGGGTTCTATCATGTTCTTATTCTCTTGGCCATTCTCATGGTTTTCTTGTCTCATACTCATATTTTAAACTTTAGCAATCATTCTAGGGAAATCCAAAACTACATGGTCCATAGATTTACAACAAAGACAACTAGGACCTCTACCAAGGCATTCCTTATCAAGATGTCTTTGTCTTCTGCAACTATAACAAAGAGTTAATCCTCTTTTCTTTTAAATGATCCCCAACCTTTCCTTTACTATGCACTGGGATCACAGTGATGAAACTGCCAAAATTTCTTTCTAGGATCCTGCATCCAATTGTTAGTCCAAAAATCCTTTCTATGCATAGGAATAACATATATTTCATTATCTCTATCAGATCTATTCATATCAAATGTTCTTTCTTGTAGTTGTGCCCTAGATTTCAAACTAGGAAAAAATCTATCAATAATTCCTAAATCCATTCTTTCGAAATAAAAATTTCCACTTATCTTACCTTTATTAGAGCACAGATCTTTAAGATCTTACCTATTTTCTTCAGATCTGATTCGTATTCCTTTAAGATCTTACCTATGTTAAATAAAGATTACATCACTAAGAATAAATCACATCAATAACATAACGACCATAATGCACAAAGAAACCACAACACAGGATATACGTGGTCCACCCCAGTGTGGGGCTACGTCCAACAACTCTTCTTCTTCTTTATTTTCTTCTGCCAATATTCATACATGCACGGATCTACAAACCAAATCTGCATAGGATAGGATATCTGTGTGCACCTCACCAAATACTCCTTCCCTGAGATAGGTCACAACACAAAACCTTCTCACAATCACTTTCAGTTAGCTCTGAAATTTATCAACACACAGTAGGCACAGAGATAACTTAATCACATAGATCCAACTACTTACATCACTTTCACTTGCAACAACAAATTTATATCCCCCTTACTTACATCTCTGAGCTACTTATTTATACTTTACAAATGGGCCTAAACATGGGTAAGCCCATTGGCCGACATCCCATACTCGTTACATAAACCCTAAACCCAAAAATTGTAACAACCCTAGTGAACAAATGTTTAAGGTTTATTAAGTAAAACTTATTTAGGGGATTAATTGTCTCAACAAGGTATTAATTAAACAAAGGTTGATCTAATGATATTAATTAAGTAGCTATTAATTAATTAAAGGTTATAATTTTAATTAATTAATTAATTAATTATATACCTATTACATTTAATAATATGAGTATTAAATTTAATAGATTAATAAGTTATATTATTTAAATTAAAACGTTACGCACGCGGAAAGGGATAACATATTAATCATGAGAGGATAAAATATTAAAGGAAAGGATAAGAAGGTAATAAAGGGTTTAGGTAGGGAGTAAATGAGGGGGAAGTCCATGAAGGGGGAATATGGAGGGGAAGGAGGTTTAGGGGAGGGATTCTATGGGAGATTGGGGGATGGACTTTGGGGTCTCTTGGATTTGCAGAGAGGATTGGAGTATTGGGAGTGAGATTGTATCAGTACAGGCACCAGAGTTGCTGGAGGTTTTGGGCACAGGGGCCAGGATATCTATATTATATCCTGGAGCTAGGTAGATGTCCTAGTTGGCAGGGAGAATAGTAGGTTTGGGCAGTGTTACACAGTGAAACAACGGTCAACAAGGGAAAGAAGACAAACAAAGGGTTAGCATAAGAACCAGATATTTAAAATTTTGCAATTGTTTTTAATCTATTATAAAATTTTATTATTATTGATAAATTTGTATGCAAATGTGCTAAATTAAAGAAATTCTTGAATTTTACTGCTATGTTGTAGAATTAATGGATGTTTAATTTAATTCGGCCATTACATTTGGTATCAGAGCATCTTAGTTTGAAATATGGGCCTATGGGTCAAGTTCCCAGCCTCCAAGATCTAGCCCCAGTCCTACCTAACCTGCAAACCAAACGCACTATTATTTTGGATAATAGATAAACAAATCTAAATATAAATAAACAATATGAATTAAAAAAAAATATATTGCGTTACACATCCTATAATTGTTAGTCATGCATATTTTTCTGAAATGAATTATATTTTGTATTTTTGTACCTTCAGTAAAATTTTACTATTCACTTTAGGAAACTAAGAATTTTTCATTGCCTCTTTATTGATATATTTCTTCAACAATTTAGATTTCTAGCAACTTATTAAATAAGATTTTAAAATTTAAGATTTAGCATAGTTCAATCTCTAAAACGCCTTTCACAATCATGTAAGGTTTATAATCCATCAAACCCTATCTTCAAATATAGAAGAAAGATCTAAGCCATTTATTATGAGCCGAAGACCAAAGTTGCATCACATGCCAAGCCACAAGACAAACCACACAGGGTGCTAAGAAGAGAGTCCACGAGGGAGCCAAAGAAGTGAAAGGTTTTCGAACTAGAGGATATTTAAATCAAAATCCACAAATTTAGCACCAACATAAGGCAGTAAGACTAGAAATAAGTTCACGAACAGAGAGATTTGAAGGAAAATCCACAAAATACCCGCCACGGAGCATTAAAACTGCAGTCTAAAAATGTACTGGGAATAAGAGAAAATCTGCAACCCAAATATCAACAAGAAATTGAGATCACTTGCATTAGTTGGTAGATTGAGCTCCACGCCAAAAGGTCAAATCAGGATCTTATACATCAATAGACTCAAATGAAAAATAGAAAAACACCTTGGAGGACAGATCAATGACGGAGATATAAACATCACACTGATAACATACAGTTAAACTAGAGGCAAAATAAAAATTAACAGAAGGAAGACAACCACATATCTGGTCCTGCTATAAGAGAGTGAATGAATATTAGAAGATTTAGACAAACACTGGGAATACAGCCAAATATATCGCTAAACTGTAGAAGGCACCTACATTCAGATGGATAGTTAATTTCATGAAAGACAAATCTGTGACCAAAATGTAGATGGTTAGATAAAAATGTGTAAATTTTAGTTAAAATGCAAAAGAGCCAGAAAATGTATTCTGCTTACCTGATCAAATTGAGGTTGGGGTTTACCACGGAAAAAAATTGAGAGAGTCCAGGTAGTTTTTCTTATCATTGAAATTATGGCAGTCTCATTAAACTGGGCAATAATGTGCCTATATGCTCCATGAATGAGTGAGATATATCTATATTCTAGATATTCTCCAACAATATTTCCCAAAGCCCAAACGACTTGTTCTCAAACATCATCATTCATGGAGTTAAGAAGCTCAAATAATACAGGCAGTTCCCGGTAGTCAATCACAACCTTTGTATGCTCAGGGGTTCCTTGATTAAAGCATTAATGCCAATAATTTACTTAGATGCAATAGAGTAGTGCCCAAAATTAACAATCTTCAAAAAGCAAACGTACATCGTGAGAGATAACTATGGTGACCTATGCATTAGATGGAAATGCATTCAGCAATCCAGTGAAAACCATTATTTTCCCACCGGGTAGGCAAAATGCGTTGACAATTGGATCATCTACCACTAGAATTTCAAAAATAAATGCCTTCAAGTTCTGAGTTGATGCCTTGTCTCCGCGCTCTTTTCTAGACTTACGACTATTCTCGACCCATTCGTCATCTAGGATTTCATCATTACCATACAACTGTTCTTCTTTATATTATTTTTCACTCCTTAAGCCCCAAGGATACTGACTGGTATGAGAAGTGTAGTAGCAATTTAGAATATGTGCCTAGATCTGTTAAGCCATCCTTGCTCTAGCAGAATATAACCATAGTTATTGAAAGAGGAAATTAAAGATTGCACCAGCAGTATAAACCATCAATATAACCCACAAATAAACATTGTCATGTTCCAGATCTGAGACTTAATATAGCAGAGACAGACTTTGGGTGGCTATAGTGGCCCTTTTCTAAGCACGCGGGATAAATCAAGAGACTGAGAACCAACCTCTCGAACGCCATTCCCTTCATTTCTAAGGTTAAACGTCCAAAAAGAAAATCTCAACGCTACACTAGCTGAGCGAGGAAGGTCTCGGTGGATGAGAAGGAGGCGGCAGAGGAAGGACGCATAGAGTTCGAAGAGCTGGCAGGTGTAGGGTTTTAGGGTCAGATACGAGGGAGTTGGAGGAAGCAAAGTGGGCACGTGGGCTTCATGCATGCCCGATTTGACCTTTTTTTAATATTTTTTTGTTATTATTTATTTTCTTTTAATTATATATATATATATATTTTTATTTATTACTTATTTAAATTAATTTTTTTTTAATTTTACTAAATTTAAATTTCATGGTTTAAATCGTAATTTTTTTTTATTTATTAACAAAAAAAAATATGAGGATAAAGAAAAATATCTAATAAAGGAAAAAAAAAAATTAAAAACATATGTTATTAAACGTGTTTAAAGGTTTACATATGTTTAAAAACTATTTATATGTTTAAAAAGATTTAAAACTATTTAAAGGTTTATATATATTTTAAAACTGTTTATATGTTTTAAAACGTGTTTAAAAAGGTTTATATGTTTTAAATATGTAAAACTGTTTTGGGTCTATGGGTTTTGAACCCAAGAACACCCACTACCTAAGCCTTAAGGAACAACCAAACACCAACGCACCACGTATGCACCTTTAAAAAAAAAACCAGTAATAATAATATAATATACACAACAAATTAAAACTAAGTATATTAATTAATTAAAAGTAATTATGATTAATTAATTAAATTAAAATGTTTTGGAGTCCACGGGGATCGAACCCCGGACCTCCCCACCGATCAAGTCTTTACAAAATCCACCCTGCCAACGCACCACACGATGTGACTTTTACAAATAATTTCACATATAAAATACTTTAATTGTCATACCCAAGACCACCCACCAAGTGAAGTGTCTTAAGAAGAACACTAACGCCGAAAGGTACATAGCGTTGGTGAATGTCGAAACGTGGCTAACAGTTGTGGATAAGTATTTAGATGCCATGGTTTAATCCTATTTAATCATTAAACGTGGTAATTATATAACCTTACAACATTTTTTTTATGTGATTAGGTAAATGCTAAAAAAAAAGTAAACATGTTAATGGATGCCTTGATAAATGCAAGAAAGTTATGAACAATAAATCTGACCCATTTGACTTTGGAGGACGACTAAGAATATGCCAGCATCTTCAATGCATAGCCATCAGATCAGGGTTTAAGGTTAAATAAGATTAAAATATCATTAAGTGTGCCCATTGTCAATAGGTGTACGCATATCGACATAAATTAATAAACATAAGGTGGGAAGTCACTTTAATCAAGTTGTATGTGAAAAGTTAAAAGGGCTTAGACTAGGACAAGCAGGAAGGAGGTGACATATGTACTAGGAGAGTAAGCATAGGAAGTGGCGAGTGAGGCACAAGGCTAACATAGCTACAGGGCAAGGGAACCAATAGTTCTTTTCGTAGGGGAAAAGAAATCAAACTTAGACGCTTAATCCTAACCCTAACCTAGCCAATCCCCTAATGGAGTAATGTTTGTTTACAGACAAGTAAAGAAAACTTACGCCTAACCCTATTTCTAAGTTTAAAATAACACCAATTTGAAATGTCCTTGAACTCACCCTAACAACTTTGGGGTGATGCAGGTTAAAGCATACAGGATGGTTAGGACTCGAAGGAGTTGAGGGAGGGGAGCATTTTTGCAAGCACCGCAAACACCACCAGCGCCAACACCACCATCGCCCAAACTAGCCCTCATACTGCACTCCTTGGAAGCCATTAACAAGACTTTAAAGGGGCGACAACCGGCAGGGACTGAAGTGGAACCCCCACCGTCTGGAATGAGTAATCCAGAAGAGTCAAGGGATTTAGGGGGAGGACCTCCACCTGAAGACATCACGCAAGAATTACAGAAGATCAAACTTCCGGAGTTTGCCGGGGGTCACGCTAGTGAACACGCGGAAGCATGGTTGGAAGGCATGACAAGGTGTTTTGCCTTAAGGGACTATGCATCTAACTCAAAGGCAAAGATCACCATTTTTCAGTTAAGAGACAACACCTTGAACTGGTGGGGAAACCTGGAAAGAAAAATGCACCTTACCCTAGACACAGTATCTTGGGAACTTTTCGAGGAGAGGTTCTGAAGGAAATATCTACCAACATACTACGAGGAACAATAGGTAGGGGCATTTCATGACTTAGTACAGGGAAACAAAACTGTAGAAGAATATGAGATTAGATTTATGGAACTGGTCAAATATGTGTCGTATATGGATAATGACCAACGACAGGCAGAGCGCTTCGTCTATGGATTGAAACCTAATATAAGAGCTATGGTGTGGATGTGGAAACCATCTTCAGTAGTGGAGGCAATGGAAAATGTGTGTTACATGGAAGAACACATGAACTTGACCAGGGGTACAAGACCAACATTTCCGCATCGCCCAGGATTCATAGGGAAGGACCCAGGACATTTCCTAGGTGAGGGGGATCAAGGCCACCGCCATATGGTAATAGAGTCGCACTGAGGACAATAGCTGCAGGGATTTCAATGGCAGCGAGTGCAGCATCTCGTTCATCACCAACGGTGTAGACAAGTCGACAACGATCCCAGGCAACAATGAGTAGGGGCAGGGGTTCCAGGGGAAGGAACTCATTTCAGAGGCAGTCACATAACAATGCACAGGTTCAATCACGTGTTACCTGTTGGGGGTGCGGAGGACCCCATTACTAGCGTGACTGCCCAGAGTTACAATTAGGGTTCGTGCATAGAGAAGGAAAGGCACTGATGGGGAGAGAAAGTATCAGCCACCATATTTATGCAGTGGTTAATAACTGCGAGGCCGAACATCAACCCACGGTGGTGGAGTCATCAGGTATGCTAAATCATATCAATATCAAGATTTTGTTTGATTTTGGTGTGACAGATAGTTTCATTTCACCATCTACATTAGAAAAGAGTGGGTTGGCAGCCTACGAGCACGATGACTTTAAACAAGTCGAGATGGCTTCAAGGGAAAAACAAGCAGTATGACCTAGTGTTGATAATTGTATAGTAGACCTGGGAGTGTGCACTACCAGGTTGAAGGTATACGTCACTGCTCTTGGGGCATATGACCTAATCATTGGAATGGATTGGTTAGTAGCTCATCGAGATTTGGTAGATCGTTTCGCAAAGAGGGTGCTTTGTTTCGATGATGAAGGAAGACCAATAGAGATCCAGGGTGTACAGAGAAAAGTGTCATTATTCTTTATATCCACTATGAAGGTTAAGCAATGCTTGAGACAAGGGTGTCAACTTTATGTAGTGGAAGCAGTGAATGAAAGGAAGGGACCCTCATTGGATCAATACCCGGTATTGTCAGAATTTCAGGATGTTTTCCGAATGAGTTACCAAGGTTACCTCTTGAGAGGGAGCTTGATTTTACCATTGAGATAAAACCTGGTGTAGAACCAATTTCCTAAACTCCATATCAGATAACAGCGCCAGAACTTTGTGAGTTGCAAATGTAGTTGAAAGAGTGACTGGACTTAGGGCTAATAAGGCCCAGTGTCTCACCTTGGGGTGCACCGGTAATTTTTGTAAAGAAGAAGGATGGATCCTTATCACTATGTATAGACTACAGGGACTTGAACCATGCTACAGTGAAGAATAGGTACACTATGTCACAAATAGATGACCTCTTCAATCAGGTGAAAGGAGAAGTGGTATTCTCAAAGACCGATTTGTGATCAGGGTATCATCAATTAAGGATTAAGGAAGGTGATATCCCAAAAACTACCTTTTGAACTCGGTTTGGACATTATGAGTTTGTTGTAGTACCTTTCGGATTGACCAATGCACCAACAGTATTCATGAGCCTCATGAACAATGTATTTCGAAAGTACTTAGATTGATTTGTACAAGTTTTTCTAGATGACATCCTCATCTATTCCAAGAATGAAAGAGAACATGAGGAACACTTGTGAATAGTGTTGTCCTACCTTAGAGAGAACAAATTGTATGGGAAGTTGTCGAAGTGTTCCTTATTCCAGAAAGAGATCCACTATTTAGGTCATATCATTTCCGGCGAAGGAATCTCTGTGGACCCAAAAAAGGTAAAGGCCATTATGGAGTGGCCAGTGCTGAAAAATGCCCATGAGGTGAGAAGCTTCATGGGGCTAGTAGGTTATTACCGAAGATTTGTAGAAGGATTCTCAAAAATAGAGAAACCCATCACCACCTTGCAATGCAAGGGGGTCAGGTATGAATGGACAGAAGAGTGTGATAGTGCATTCATTGAGATTAAGAGGTTACTAACTAGTGCGCCAATTCTATGAGTTTCAGATATGGAAAAGGACTTCATGGTCTGCATGGATGCCTCGAAGCAAGGGTTGGGGGCCATGCTAATGCATGATGGATGAGTGATAGCTTATGTGTCAAAGAATTTGAAGAAGCATGAAGAGTTATATGCAACTCATGATTTAGAGTTAGCAGCTGTAATGCTATCTTTGAAACTTTGGAGGCACTATCTTGTGGGGCGAAACTTTGAGCTCAAAACGGACCATCAAAGTTTAAAACATCTCTTCACTCAAAGAGATCTAAATGCCGGGCAAAGGCTATGGAGTGAGTTTATGAGTTGGTATGATTTTGGTATATCGTACATCAAGGGAAAGGAAAATGTGGTTGCAGATGCCTTGAGTAGGAGACCATGTATCTTCTCCTTGGTAACCTTAAAGGTCAATATGAGGGAACGTGTGTTGGAACAACTCCAAAGAGATAGTTGGTATTTAAAGGTTACTTCAAACCTCTAGAGTGGGAGGCAGTTAGATCCAAAGTATGAAGGATATAGTCTAGAAACAGATGGACTGTTAAGATATCACCCTGAGAATGGGGATATTCGAAGCATCATACTGAAGGAATCCCATAGTGCACTTTATTGTGTGCATCCGGGTGTGAAGAAGATTTATGCAAATATGAGGAAGATATTCTTTTGGGTAGGCATGAAGAGCGATGTATTCCATTTCATCGCCAAATTCCTAGAGTGTCAACAAGTGAAAGCCAACAACCATCACCCGACAGGCCTCCTACAACCACATGATGTTCCTATGTCCAAGTGGGAAGTCATCTCTATGGATTTTGTTGTGGGGTTGTCGATTACATCCCATAAACACAATGCCATTCTTGTGATAGTGGATAAGTTAACCAAGAGTGCTCATTTTATTCTGGTTAGAGACACTTACGATGTCACTGATGTGGCATGTGTGTTTGTAAGCGAGGTTACCTATTTGCACGGGATACCTAAGAAGATCATTTCAGATAGGGACTCCAGATTCACTTCTAGGTTTTGGACAAGTTTACAGTCAGTGTTGGGGACTCAGTTGAACTTAAGCATAGCTTATCATCCTGAAATAGATGGGTAAACTGAGAGAGTAAATCAAGTCATGGAAGACATGCTTAGGATGTATGTAATGGATAATCAAACCCAGTGGGAGAAGTACCTAACTTTGGTAGAGTTTTCCTACAATAACAGTTATCATAACTCCATCCGGATGCCACCCTACAAAGCTTTGTATGGAAGGCCATGCAGAATGCCATTGAGTTGGGATATACTAGAAGACCGAGTAATAGTTGGGCCATAATTGATTAAAGAAATGGAGGAACATGTGATTCAAATTAGGCAGAGACTAAAGTAAGCACAGAATAGGCAGAAAAGCTATGTAGATGCACACAGGACCGACAGAAGTTATGAAGTGGGAGACCAGGTTTTCATTCGTATAAGGCCTAATAAGAGTACCATATGGTTCGATAAGGGGACAAAGTTGTCACCTCAGTTTATAGGACCATTTAGGATCCAAGAGAAAATTGGACCTGTTGCCTATCGTCTCGTACTACCACCCCACTTACATAAAACTCATAATGTATTTCATGTATCTGTTTTACGTCATTATGTTGCTGATGAATCACATAAACTAAATTGGAAGGAATTGCAGGTATCGGACGTGGGAACCCTCACGGTAGAACTGTTACACATATTGGACTGTAGAGTCTGACAACTCAGGAACCGTCTGGTAGACCAAGTTAAGGTCCAGTGGAACAAGTATAGTCCAGGATCTGCTACTTGGGAAGATGCTGAGACATTACGATGAGACTATCCCTCACTATTTTGACCACCTCGAGAACATGTTTCTCGAAAGTGGGATGTATGTAACACCACCTTTTGACTTAGACAACCAGGATTACCTGAGGCCTATATACTTTATTTTCTAGTCACAATGAAACTATTAAGTGATACACTTAAATTTTAAATGTATGAACTTTTATGAATGATTAAATGTTATTGATGATGATGTATGTAATGCGATCTATTATGTGAATGTAAACTTTACGAATGTTTAAATGTTATTGATAATGATGTATATGATGTGACATATTGTGAGAATGTGAATTAAATGAATGTTTAAATTCTATTAGGATGATGTTGGATATTATGCAATCTATTTTGGGTAAATGATAATCTTGTGAATGGGTGTCGAAATTGAATTGTGGGATATTATGAGATCTATTTCTAATTGGAAAACTTTGATGTTAATTTATCGGTATGAGGATACCAAATTGAAATGATGATAGTATGCAATTACATGATGATAATGCATAGAAATGTATGAGTTTGTGTTACAGACTAATCTGCAGGTTATGGGCTATGAAATAGCCAAGGGATAATGATGATGAAAGTGGATATCAGGACCACTAACCAAGAAACATTATGGTATGAATATTGTATGTGAAATTTATATTGGTTTAGATGCATTGCTATGATATGTGGATCAGTGCATGATTTCAGGTGATGGCACTACCCAAAACCGAATAAACGATGACAAAACCTCTAGCAACACGGTGCCACTGTATATTCCATTGTAGGGTGTGGACCCTAGTCCTGTTAGAAGGGGTGGAGGCATTTCCTACCGTGTATCCTCCATTGTAGGGTGTGGACCCTAGTTATGATTAGGAGGGGTGGAGGCATTTCCCACCGTGTATCCTTTGAAACCTGAAGTCATGGGAGGACGGTGTTAGTTCATGCTCCCTAAGACATGTGATGATGACTGTTAGATGCCTGTTAGGGAAGCTTGGTCAAGATAGCAACACTTCCACTTACAGGTTCTATTTGGAGTTAGGTCAATATAGTTGACGCTCCAAGATAGTCTAGTAGAGGAAGGATAGGAATGGAGATGGAAGTAGGTTAGGGAGGAATGATGAGTAGTAATAGTTGAGATGGTATGGAGATTTGTCTTGTGGTGGAATTTAATGTTTTCCCTTCAAAAAAAAAAAAAAAAAAA
>WSFP011432799.1:0-21437 GCA_009831015.1 Picea engelmannii
ATATCAAAGACTCCAGAAGAAGCACCAAAAGACTTGTTGCTTTCTAAAGGAGATAATTTGAAGGAGTGCTTGAAGAAGTTGCCAACACACCCAGTTATCTCCCAGTGACCTCCAAAAGCGCACATGGGCACTAATGCTCAATAAAGAGTCCAATTTACTCCAACATATGAATCAATCTTGTTTATTGCTAGTAGCAGTTTTTAGTTATTTAATTGCAAGACTCTTTTAGATTAAGGCATAATAAGTGGTCATTTATGTGTGATATGAACCACTCCTTTTTTATTAATTCAAGCTCGAAGTATACATTACTATACTCCAATAGTATTTAGTTAAGTCAATAAGTTGTTCTCTAACTGATAGTGTAGAGTTAAGCCTTAGTTCCATATGGATGAGGGCCTCTACAACTTTGATAAATATGCAATCTTTGTATGTTTGGAGGGTTTGGTTTTTGGGAAAAGAATATCAATACATCAAATTGGTTGAACCTGTTCTATGCATGGATTAAAGCTCTCTACCCAGTGAATATACTCTTGATGACAGTGTGTTTATGTCCAAATACACATGTGTTTTTATCTTATCTCGAATGCATTTTTTTATTTGTGCAAAGTACATTTCATTTCCTTCAGGTATTGTATAACTTGTCTTTACTAATATGCAACTTTTAAAACGACTAATGCTTTGGTGAAGGTTTGTTTCTATTGCAACCTGTGGGAGTAATTATGTTTTTGATACATGTTTAATGCCTTGAAATAATATTTTAAGTATTAAACTTCTTACAACAGATTATTCATTGAGTGGTTTGTTGTTTCCCATGTTCTTTCCTCTATTACCTCACTTTTCTGTCATTTGTGTGCCAAAAACCAAGGAGGACCCTCATCCATATCATTTTTCCAACCCAACCATGTTCTTGTCTTGGTAGACCAACCCTCCAACTGACCAACAAAATAAAATAACCAAAAAACCAACCATTCCAAAACTTGAGGTGGCCTAGATCTGGATTTTATAAGTCAGGTGAATAATTTAGGACTAACAGATTGTATGCATATTCTTTGAATTCTCCCCTTCCCTCATCATCATTGGGAAGATTACTGAGTCAAGAACCTGACCCTTTCTCTGATATGGGTGAGGTTTGTGGTTTTTCACCACTTTCCAGACTTCATCCCCCCCATAGAGGAATATAGGGAGATAACATCATGATTATCCCTCTCTCTTGGTGTCTTGGCGAGCGATGAAACATTGATCATCGCTCTATATGTAGTGTTACATGGGTGATAATCCTCTCTCTGAGTGGATTTTGAGCTTTCCTTGCCTCTTTTATGTCATATTTCTATCTCAAAACCTTATATTAGAGTCCTTCATGCATTATTGTGGCTTTGATTGTTTAAAGTTTAGTAATTATCATATTTTTTTTTTGTCTTTTGAGTTTCCATATCCTATCAAATTGTGAAGTGTACATGATTGTCCTAGGTTAGCTCAATCCTTTGGCCAAGTCTATGTCATCAATTGTAGGCATTCAAATTTATGTCTCCTTGATTCCAAGGCCTTGTAGGTGTTTTACTTGTTTTCTTTTTTATTCCTTTTCATTGATTTGGGTTTTGCATATGTTGCATTAAGCCTTGTTGTTGAGTTTCTCACTCTTATCCTCTTGGGAAAACTTATGATCCCTTGAGTGCACTCCTGAACTCTTTGGCCTTTCTGCAAATTTTCATTGATCTTTGATCTTTGCTACTTGAATTTTGAGGTTTCAAAAAGTGGTTTTGCTTTACTTTACATTTTTGGGTTCTTGTTTGAACATGTGTTGGAGGCGTTCTTGCATTTGAATTCTTTGAGTTCTTGTCAACTTTTTGAGTGCATGTTTTGTTTGCATCTTTTTGCTTCATGATCCTTTGCATCGTCATTGAATTCTTTCATTTTGTTTGAAAGTAAGGAATCAAAAAATATTTTCATTTGAAGTTATTTCATTGCATTTAAAAAACAAACAAAAGAAAATATTTCATTCTAGAGGGGGCATGATAAAGCTCTCACTTTAGAGATATGTAAATTGCATTGGAAATATGCATATGGGAAATAAAAAGACTCTCCTCTTTACCATATCTAGAATTATTTGAAAATGAAATATTTGCATTTCATTTTTTTGCATGGTTTAGAGTCAAGTCATAACACCATCTAGTCCACTTTCGCTTACCCTATTGAGTAACAAGTAACTATTAAAAGGAACAAGGCACATAATCTAAAATCAATTAGACTTTTTTTTCTTTGATAGAAAACAACAAGTCTAGGATTTTAGGGCCTTGATAGTAGGGTGGAGAGTTAACTCTTCAAGGCCATGAGAACAAGACTATAGAATACTAGAGAGTATAAAGTCCAGTAGTAGCAATTAATGTTAGTTAGAAAATCTCCTCTCACACAGGAGTCAAACACGAGGTCAAGCGAAGCGACCGGTTGAGATTTCCCCTCTTCAATTCACCTAGTGGGACTATCACAAGTTTGGGGATTTGAAGAGTGGTAGATCCTTGGGGTGACACCATTTCTTCTTAGTTTTGGGTCATAGATTTGTGTCTCGCATTCCCACGTTGATTTTCTAGTCTTGATTGTCAACTGTACCTCCTCGGATGTTTATTGTGAATTGGAAAACATAGTAACCTCTCCTAGGATTCCACATAAGTGATTGCAAGGGGCATTCCTTCTTCAAGGAAGTTTCCTTGTTGTACTTGCAACAAATGTTCAATATCTTCTTTAGTGAACCGAGAGGGTATTTTCCTACGAGCTCTTACTTGCACCTTGGGGCATTGTTGTGTGAAGGTTATCGCAACTTTTTCTCGTTTCTTCATTGACAACCTCATCTCCCATATCCAAAAGATACTTACTTCCTTCCTCCCTATAATAAGGGATTTTTTTGTGATCCATGTGGATATTGGTGTCCATCCACCCCTTCCAGCTGGCTCACATATAGTTTTCATCTTAGAAATTTTTTTCTATCTTTTCGGGTGTTAAACTTCTGGGGCCATTTTGAGGCCCTAAAAAACGTATTTTGGGCCCACCACAATCACATTGTTGATGGAGTCAAAGTGTGATGGTAAAATTTGTAGTCCTTGGATAGACCTTTCCAATGGGATATAGTGCGCCTAAAATGAAGATTGTATGCAAAAGTTACGACCCTAGGAAGTTGATGTACCAACTTACTCCATCGAGGCCCACATGACTTTTGGTGCTTTATCTCCCAGGGTTAGGTTTTTGGATGTATAGGGTTTTATGATTACTTCTTGATGCTAAAAGGCCCAGAGGCTTCATTGTAATGTCCTAAGGAGAATGGGCATAACCGCCACATCTCTTCTCAGAGATTAGCTACCACTATTTGATCTAGATTGTTTCATTATGCATTTTACAGTTTCAGCATATTTCTTTATTGAATATAATTTAAGTTTCATTGTATCTCTATTATTGTTCTCTGTATATATGTGTTAATGTTATAGATATGTGTTTGATTTTGTTCCACCCATAAATGTGGATCAATGGTATTAAAGCGGTCTGCTCTTCATTTTTTTCTTTGTGAATGCCCCCAATGAGGTCAAGGTATAAGTAGTTGGAACTCGAACTAGTTGAGCCCTTGCAAGATCGGCCTCACCGAACCCAAAAACCACCCATGGGGGAAGAAAAGAGAGACGATGGGGTAGGCGATCCCTATAAACTTTTTATCAAGGAATCCCTCGCGTGACAAATGAATGAGATGACAGATAGTTTTGTGCAATTCCTTTGATGACTGCCAATAGGTGACATATATTCCTCGAGTTGAGGTGTCGTCCCCTTCAAGGTATAAATCAATTTTGATATTCCTATATTTGAAGGTCAAATAGATGTAGATGTTGTAGAAAAATGGTTAAACCTTCTAGAAGGGAATATTTCTGTCCATATCTTTTTCGATAGAGAAAATATTACATTTGCACTCCTTAAGGCTATCCCCCATGTCAAATATTGGTGGGATACTTTTTTTGAACAAAATTAAACAAAGGAATCTACATTATTTCTAGTCGCGCCCACTTGGGGTTCTTTTAGGTATGTTATTAAGGAACAATACTACCCTGTTGGAAGTTATGACGACTTATATACAAGATGGATCACACTAAGACAGGAAAGGGACCAAACAGTTCTAGAGTTCACCAATGTCTTCCATACCTTGCACACCAAGTTGGGTATCAAAGAATCTGAGCGACATATGGTGCTCAAGTACCATGACGGTCTATATAGATACATCCGGACATAAATGGAATTTCTGGACATCTTGTCCTTGTGCGCAACCTATCGATATGTTGTCAAAATTGAGCAGAAGCTTAGAAAAATACGTAGTCGTATGGGTCTATGAACCCTTCACATCAGAACAAAGGAAAAGGTGTCCCCAACCCACATAACAAAGGGAAAAGCGGGGATGGAAAACCTCAAGACAACTAGTCTAAGCTGCAAAAAAAAGGGACAATGGGAATTGGAAGTGTTGTGAGTTCCATAAGAGCCCCTGGAATAAAATTGTTGAATGCCACTCAAAGCAATCATTGGTGGCTAAGGTGAAAGCCTTTGAATCAGATGTGGGATCCGAATCTGATTAGAACCAAAAAAGGGGAGATAGATCATTGACGCAGAACCCAGTGCCACCATTTCTAGCACCAAGGTCCAACCTAGTGAACTTGATGAACCAGAGGAAAGTGAGTGTCTCTTTCATTAACATATGTGGGTGAAGGGTACTTTGCTGCACTTCATTGTTGATAGTGGCGAAGAACCTCATATTAATGAAATTCGTCAAGTAGTTGGTTTTGCTAACAACACCACATCCACAACCGTACACCATCGGATGGCTCCGCCAAGGGAGCGATCTCCATGTCAGCCAAAAATGTCTCCTACCCTACGACATCAAGCCCTTCAAAGATGAGGTATTGTGTGATGTTGCCCCTCTTGAAGCTTGTGATGTTATTTTGGGCCAACCTTATTTATTGAAACGTCATGATGTATATGAGTCTAGGCCTCGTAGTGTTATTATTACTTTGGACAAGAAATTGTACAGGATGCCTGAGGTAGTCTCACCTATTGCCATTTCCTTGATCTCTGTCAAGCAATGCAGGAAGGTCATCTCTTAGATAGGGAAGTTTGTCTTATTCATGATTCACACTCAAAGTGAGTGGAAGGTTGCAACCACATCCATGGCCTCCATGACAAGTCTCTCCATGCAAAAAAAGAAAGTGGATAAGGTCATGGAAGAATATAAATACATATTCTCCTCATCCACTGGGGTACCTCTACACTGTCAGGTCAAGCATTCAATCGATATGACCCCTAACACACCGCTACCCAATTGGCCAGCCTATTGCCACTCTTTGTCAAAAAATGAGGAAATCAAGATCTATATCCAAGAGTTTCTCAAAAAGGGGCACATCTGACCAAGATCATCACCTTGTGGAAGCCCAATCGTGCTTGTGTAGAAGAAAGACAGGACCTCGTGAATCTGCATTGATTATTGAGCCCTAAATAAAATCACAGTCAGGAACCAGTACCCAATTCCCCGAATTGACGATCTTCTTGACCAACTCAAGGGGGACAAATACTTTAGCAAGATTGATCTGAAGTCTAGCTATCACTAGGTCCTAATAGAGCATATTGATGTATGGAAGACTTCCATCAAGTCCAAAGAAGGTCTTTTTGAATGGTTGGTCATGCCCTTTGGCTTGACAAATGCCCAAACAACTTTCATGAGGATGATGGATGATATCTTGCGAACTTTCACCAATTATTTTGTGGTGGTGTATTTGGATGACATCCTCATATTTTGTAAGAGTTGGGCAGAACACTTGCAACATATTTAGTAGGTTCTGCGCACTCTGTGAGAACACAAGCTATATGAAAATTTGGAGAATTTCTCCTTCAACATGAATAGGGTCCAGTACCTAGGATGCATTGTTGATGAGAATGGGGTGCATGTTGATCCAACCAATATCCAGGTCATTTGTGACTAGCCAGCCCTGACCACACTCACTAAGCTTCGAAGCTTCTTAGGCCTTGCCAATTTCTATTGTAGGCTCATGTTGGGATTCTACCACATTGCATGGGCCCTTAGCCAAGTTACTAGGTGTGGTGGAAAGAAAAATTCCATGTGGAGCCAGTCCCAATAGAAAGTGTTCGATGATTTCAAGCAACGCTTGTGCTTAGCCTCGATGCTGCCATTACTCGACTTGCAACATCCTTTTGAGATTGAGACAGATGCTTCCGACTATGCTGTGGGCACAGTTCTCACTCAACATGGAAATTTCGTGGCCTATTATAGTGAGACACTAACAGATACCATCTGTAAGTACCCCACTTACAACAAAGATATGTACTCCATTGTACAATCATGTCGCTAGTGAAGGAAGTACATTCTTAGGAAGGAGACAATCATCGACACTAATCATAAGGCTCTGCATTTCATGCAGACAGAAGGAAAATTGCAGAATGATCGCCATCAAAAGTGGTCTACATACTTGCAACAATTCCATCTCAACATCAAGTATAAGGCAAGGAGCACCAGCTACATCGCTGACTGCCTCAGTCGACCTCCAGTTTCAACACTAACCACGGTGCTACACTCCTGTGAGAATGAGACCTATGGATGGCCCCAAATATACAAGAGAGATCCTGACTTCGCCACTACTTACCATATGTTGGTCACAAACACAACTGCCACTAATTTCCATCTTCATGACGGGTTGTTGTGCCATCTAGGCCATCTTTTTGTTCCATCAAGTGAGTGAGCGAAGTTGATTTGGGAAGCTCACTACAGTCGGGTGGGAGGATACTTCGGTATGGAAAAGATAGTGGCAGTAATGCAATGACATTTATATTGGCTGGAACTTTGACATGATGTCAGCAAGTATATCAGGTCCTGCATGGCCTAGGCCATTACCAAACCGACCATTAAGAAACAACGCATGTACACTCCTCTACCTACTCCCGATAGACCCTGGGAATCCATCTTTATGGGCTACATGTAGGGCCTTCCTTCAACCAAGAAAATAAATGACTGTGTTTTTGTGGTTGTTGATCAATTTTCCAAGATGGCAATTCTAGCTGCCTGCAAGAAGAGCATCACAGTGGAGGCCATTGCCAAGCTCTTCTTCAAATGAGTGCGGGTACATTTTGGGATACCACAAACCATCATATCATACTAGGACAATCGGTTCCTCAACACATTCTGGTCGAGCCTCTGGTCACGATTGGACACCAATATCAACAAATCCACAACCTTCCACCCCCAAATGGATGGCCAAACCGAGGTCATCAACAAGATGAGCATGCATATCTTGTGCATGTACAATTCCAAGAATACGTGCACATGGGATGATATTCTTCCCTATTTTCATCACAATAAAAATAGAGCCATACATAGATCAACCAAACATAGTCCCTTTTAGGTAGGGTTGTGATTTCAACCATTGGGTCCCATGGATCTTGCACTACCCCTTGCATCCACATAGGCAGAATCGTCCCATGCTCAAACCAAAGCTGAAAATTTCACCTGGTTCATTGAATGAATCCAACACATCCACCAATAGGTTTAATATATTTTTCAAAAGTCCAATGCCAAGTACAAGCAATGCCATGATCAACATTAGGAGGCACACACATTTCAGGTGGGTGATAAAGTTTGGTTGAATTTACAGAAAGAACGCATTACAAGACCCCATTGGAAGCTTCATCTACTCCAATGTGAATGTGAATGGGAATAATTCATTACTTCTTCCAATTTTCATCTTAACATTGCTCAAAACCCATAGTCTAAGGTACAAAGCCCTCCTTAGGTTGACAAGTCTGTACAGTTGGAGGTGAATAAGAAAAGGAAGAGCATTGGGTCTGCTATGAAAGATAAGGAAACAAAGGAACATGTAGAAAAAGGAGGATCTTCTCAGTCCCCACAAACAGAGGTTTCACCTTTGCTAGCTCCCAGTCCAGTGGAGGCTTCTTCAGCTAGAGCCATAGGTCTGATAGGGAGAAATTTATTGTTCTCTTCACCACCTACTACAGACAAGGTCAAGAACAAGATACCTATTACTAGAGCATCAACAAAGAAGGAAAGAACTGTGTAGAAAGTGTCAGTGGAAGCCCCCATCCAAAGAAAGGGAAAAAGTGTACCCATCAAAGATCCCATTGAAGTTGTAGACATAACTACTCCTCCAGAAAATCCTACCTTTAGGAGGTTGAATAGAAAACTTAAAGAGGCCAGATATGAAATTGCTAAATTAAAAAGGGAGGAGTTGGTTGAAAATAAGAATCTAAGTGATCTTATGGATATGTATCGTGGAACTCTTGTAAAGGCTAAGTTTATAGCTAAAATATTTAGACCTCTCCACAAGCAGCTTATGAACTTCTATAGACAAAATATAGCCTGCCAGAGTCATATTAGGGGGCTAAAGATGGAGCTGTAACCTTTCAGGGAGGAGATGGTCAAGAAGAATTTGGATCTATTAGATAAATATGCCACTAGGAGGAGCTCTAGAGTTAGAAAGTGATTGCAGATGGACACCTTAAATGATACCATTTTTGACAGTTTTTGGTTTTGGTATTTTGCTAAATTGAAGATAGTCATGCTTGATAAGACAAGATTTAATTGAGGATGTATTAAGCTCTCCTATGTTTTATACCACTATCAATGGTTGACAATTGGGACAGTTTTAGAATATTTTTGATTCATTTTTAAACAAGCAAATCCACTACAGGAGAGTTTGCAGTGCATGGCGCTGCAAACTGGTTGATATAGTTTGGCGCTGCGAACTACGTTGCAAACTCCTGATCTGAAGGTTTTGGAGGAACAAATGGTTTCCAAATGGGAAGAGAAGGATATGACAACTGCTAGGAGTTTAGTTGAAGGATGGGGGGAAAACTGACCAAGGGAGATACACTCAGATCACATGTCATCAAGAACATTTAATAAGATCAAGGAGGTTACCCGAATGTTCCTAGTTTTTAGCAGTTTGTTTCTTTTTTGTTGAACAACTATAGTTACTCCACATGTAGGTTTGGGAATCCTAGGAAAGAAGGGGAATTCAAATTGTAAAGCTATCATTGACAACCTAGGATATAATATAGAACTTGGAAATCATTGAGGGGATCGAAGGATTGTAATGAGATTCATACTTTTTTGAATTTGTGAAGTTATAGAGCCATCTCTGGATTTTGTGTATCAGACTTGAGACTCTTTTATTAATAGAAATTATTTTATTTCCATTACCTTATCTCATCTTACTCTGATTTACTGCCATTTGAATGATTCATGTGGTTTATTGTATCTGTATTACAATGGAGGTTTTGTTGTGATGTTGCTATGATTTTATCAGAGTTTATCTTTTGATTAAAGAAGTTCTTATGTCAAAATACTTTCCTCAGTTGTCTACTGGTATTGCTTGAAGTGAGTGGTAGAAATATTCATCTTCTCATTAAGTCTTCTATATATCCATTTAACTCTGTAAAACCCTGATCTAAGTTAGGCAAGACCTCATTTTCTTATACACATTTTTTGGAAACTTCTGTGATTTTCACTGTTCTGCCTAAGTTTTGATCCATTTGAAATCATCCTAAAAAAATTATATTTATACCTACTGATGGGTGATGAGCTTACACTTTAGCAGTCAAAGTGTGAATGTCAGTTCTAACACATTCAAAGTAGGGAAGCTTTGTAACGCTGATTCGATCGTTGCATGACAGATCATCCAACGGTTCCAGAGCTTCTTCGAGACCTGCACTATGGTACCTATGACAGAGTTTAAATTCCTTGTCTGATATCAAGATGCCATTACGGACATAATCCTCTACCTCATATTTTACCTCCTCTTCCTCCATGTTGTCACACCTTAAATGCTTAATTCCAATATATCTCGGGCTATACACCCCTTCCACCTGGCCTCTGGAGCATTGATCAAGATATTTTACTGTGTAAAAATCCTAACAAAAGACCAGATCATACCTCTGTCATTGCATCGAGAATATTACTAGAGATGAAGCTTTCCACCATCGTGTCGTTCCTAGGGATTCTACCTTCACCTCTTGATAGGTTGTCTATATATTTGATATTTGTTTTATTTTATGATAATATTTATCTTAAAAAGGAAAGAATATAATCCATCTAATTTCTTAAGAGTGTGAAATATTAACATAAACATATTAAAATGATAAAAGACAAATTCACCAATATTTATAACAATAAAAACTCCACAATATGAAGAGAAAACATCCAGTATCCAATCACAATGAAATTAAATACATCTATAAATGTAACCACTTGAAAACATTATTACATATTCTAATAATTCAAAGGAATTGAACCTTAAACTTAGTCATGTAAACACTACTAAACCTAAACTATATTTATCTAAACATTTGAAACTTAAAATCTAAACATTTTAGTTAGCTAAAAAATATTTATTACTCAATTTTGTTTCTAATTTTAGTATTTATTTATTTTTATTAATTTCTATTTAATAAACAAAAATTCTATGAAATTTTCATTTTTTTTAATAAAAAATTAAATACAAAATTATATATATATATACTCAATGACTTGACTGAAGGGTTGTAGATACTCGCATTGAAACAACATTGAACAACTTGATTAAGAAAGGTGCATGCACTTAGGGACAACATTAAAGATGAAAACCGGTTGATGACAACATTAAGAAAGGTGCATGCACTTAGGGACAACATTGAAGATGATAACTGGTTCATGACCTAACTCTCAAGGCAATTCATGCTTAGTCACTTCAAGGACTTCGATCCAATATGACATGCATGTTTGTACACATTGTAATGATTTTGTTTTGCAAGGTAAACTGATGACTTCATGTGGAGGTAAACTAATGATATTTTTTTCCTTTTAGATTGAAAAAAAATATTAATTTAGAAAATATTTCAAGATTGATGTAAAAGAAAATTTAATTTAAATAAATTATGATAATAAAAATTGTAATTAATTAATTTAATTTAGATATCGATATGTACAAAATAGAAGTTGGTTTATAGATGTGGTAACAATATAGTTTGGTAAGTTAGCTTAAGTGTTGTGAATTACAAGTAAGAAGTTACGGGTAAGTCCTCAAGCTGGATGCCTGTATGAATATTGTGGGCCTCACTTAATGTCCCCATTGGGTTAGGTTGTCAAAGTTGTAACCAATTGAATTACCCTAGGTATCATCCTTAGAATGAGGGGAAGTGTCCAATGATTTTCCCTGGGATGTGCATTTCATAGAAAAAAGGGGGGTGGCAGGAGTAGGGGGTCATTTTTTTATTATCAAGGGACAAATGGAGCTAGAATTCACTTGGGTACTGGGCATCACAAGCAATAACGAGGAAAAATAAATTACAATTTATTAAGGCATAAACATGATGAAGGGAAAAAAAATTGTAAACACAACAATCGTGGGAAGGCTCCTCCATAATCATCAAATCTCTCGCAACCAAAAAAAATATCAAGAGACGTTAGGTTGGCAAGTCTAATCCAGAGAATGCTAGAAATAACACTAGAGTTTGATAACATTGACTTATATCAAGTGTTAAGGAAACAAAACAAAATAGTGGATTCCAAAGCCAACTTAAGAATCCACTTGAATGAAGGGATTATAGACTATGGTAGTGGAACCACCCAAGCCAAATGTATACCATGAATATTAGCACCCAAAGGACATAACCATGCATGAGACACAAGTGGTGACACATGCATACACAAGGTTTGACAAGAGTTAATCCCACACAAGTATTATGTTTATGCTTGATGTAGGCATTCTCATTTAATTATGATCTAGGATTATGCTCGATGGGTGAATGTGGGTTCATTCTCCACTTGATGGTGTTTGGTGTTTACCACTTCAAGGAGGATTTCCCCAGCCTCTTGTTTATCTACATCCATTGATCAACATTAGGGTACATAGATCCATCCTTTTTCTTTTTCTTTCCCTCTTAGGTTTCTTGTATATTCTATACTTAACCATTTTTTCCCTTTAAAATGAGGGTTACGGGTTAGGATACTATCATGTCCGCAACTCCACAAACCTGCAGACCTGCAAGTCTATACTTAGTCACTTTTATCACCCCACGATATCGACACTTAGCCATTTTTCTATGTTGTGGGAGTCCTGTTGCAGGATACCAATCTACTCCTCATCCCGCAAATACCTATGTCCCAAAACCCACAAACCCGCAACACTCAAAATGATCCATTCTATTTACACATCATGCATAATACACCACTTACCTTTTTCATACTTAGCTAATTTATTGAATGCAAATGTGGGACACCCCTTCATTCCATTTTCCTTTTTCCCTAGACCCTCATCTTGCAGTCCTGCAATTTCGTGTCCTCCAAAATGACTATCTCACTTCTGCAACATGCAAAAATGACTTTTCTTATACTTATATTATTTCATCATTACAAATGTGAGAATCCCTCTTACTTCTCTGTTCGACTCTCCATACCCGCAGTACCACCTCCTGTAATCCCACATTCATCATATTTCACTTTCCATCACTCACTTCAAACCTCCATACTTAACCATTTTTCATGTTTCTCGACATCACATCACCATTCCCGATGACATTTACTTCCCCACCACCATGTCAGCTTCCACTTGTGTGAACCTAATACCAATGGTGTGGATATTGTAAAAGATTTAAAATAAATTCAAAATCAGACCATGCAAACTAGCAACTTTGAAATAAGAGCTATAACAATTAATAATCAAGGAAATACATGGTAAATTAAATAAAGAATTAAACACCGTTATGTAAAAAGATTATATTTATAGGAGCGCCACCTATTCTTAAAAAAGGAAACATGTGTAAAGAAATGTCAAATAAAAGGAAATAATTGTATTGTTGAGACACTTTCAATACTCTTGGACATGAAGACAACCAATTCTAGTGGTCTTAGGCATATAAGTGGTATTTTTCTCTTCCCCCTACAAAGAAGGAATCAAACAAAGTCTAGAGTTCAGGCATTGAGTTATTCGGGTGTGTACCTAATGTAGTAGACTTCAAAGAGCTGGTATTCTGGTGTGCCAATAAGTTTGACATAGAATGAAAAATCATTCAAATATAAGGAAATTTGTCGATTTATTTTTCCCCTTTAATATTCAGGAGAATGTTGCAACTTCTAGGCCCCACTATGTTATTTAAGAATGATGAAATAAATGATTTTCTAAACGAATACGGAGGAGGAGTAAATATTCTCGAAAGTTACCTCACCAACCCAAGAATTGACATCAATTCTGCCCAGGTCAGGGTAAGTTATCTAAAGTATTCATATAAATATTTTTCTTGGATTTTTCGCCAGAATAATATCAAATGAGAATTTGTTTTATTGGGGGGCCTAAGAAAAACTAGAAAATTATGCATCACTTCGTATTTGGTATTTGTTATTGTTTACTGTCACATATTTGAGGACTTTCCTAGAGAAAGAAATGTTTGTTTTAAGAAGGAACCAAATTCTATATGCTATCTAGTTCTATGGAGGCATAAAGCCCCATATAATTTTTACGCAGTCCAAAATGGTTTTATGTCTTCTTTCAAGAAAATGATTCATGGTCCTACTACATCAAGGCTATCACTGGAAGTTGCATCTTTTCTTGCTGAGAAAGGAGTTTTTGAACTTTGGAGGAATTTAGTCTTCTAAGATTGTTTGGGTTCTAGGGGAAACCCTTGTTGTTACCATTCTATTTGTATGATCAACTTTTCGTCATTAAAGTGTGTAGACAATATAAGTATTGGGCAAAATTTTTCAATGAAAATAGAAAGAAACAATTTATTCCATTTCCATGGAGGGTTGGAGAGATAGTTGTCAAATACATCTCTCATTTAGATGAATTTGTTGTTCAATTGGATCAACTCGGTATGAAGGAATCCAAATCCATCAAGGGTTTTGATCCCAAAGATTCATTTTCTGCACATATGTCTTCAGTCGGGTATTCTTCATATTTCAGTAAGTTAGATAAATTTGAAGACGGGAGGCGATATAACCAAATCTCCAAGAGGCATCTTTTGAAGAAACCCTAAATGATATTAACGAATTGGAAAGCACTAAAAAGTGATATAGGAAGAGGGGTAGGGAGATGACCAATAAGAATCCCAATTCACCAAATGTATCCTAAAGAAGTACTTCAACAAATACTAAACCTTGAAGTAGTGGTCTGGAACAAAGAAGTACATTTGTCAGAAACTCAGACGACCGTGGAGACAAGGACCCTACTAAGAAAACAATGGAAAAACATCATGTTGTTCAAACTTCGATAAAAATAAAAAGAGAAACTCAAAAGGGGGGACAATACATACCTGAAATTGAAGAAAGTCCCAAAGCCACAGAAGTAGACAATGTAATAGAAAAACCCAGCTGGTCAAAGAAGAGATTGATGGAAACTTGGGTGATTGTTGAGGAATTGGTTTCCCAAGATCAAGACATATTTAAAGAGGAGTATGCTACATTACACCATGTGACCTACCACAAAATTTCTAAAAAAATGTTCATAGAAAAAATAAACGTGAAAAATAAAAAAAGTTGCAGAGAAATGGAAGTTAGAATAGATTTTCATGGGGTTCCACCCTTGAAAACCAAAGAAGTATTGAAGGAGTCCATTTTTTATATTGAAAATAAATTTTATTTTTAAAAGAGAGAATAAAGGAATTAGAGAAAGCTCTTATTCAAAAACCTTTATTTGTCGAGACTATCACTGCAATACAACCAATACTCAGTCTTGAAGATGTCCTAGAGACTGGGTTGGCAAGAGAGGGTGGGGTAATATTCTCCCCAGGGGGACATATTCAAACAACCTTCTCTTGGAGTTTGGGCATAACATACAATAACTAGGCAAAATCTTATGCTCTTCATAAAGGTCTCAATATAGTAAAGAGACAAGGCATTGAAGAGTTGATTATCATTGGGTATTTTGGGGTCATTCTTAACCAATTCAAAAAGCGATCCCTCTCGGATGATATGAATATCAGAAGAATCATTATTAGAACATTTTCATACATAGGTTCATTTCAAACTATGAAATGTTTTCATGTTATTAGAAACAATAATATCGAGACTGAATCCTTTGCTAATTTGGCCACTTGGGACTCGCTGGGAACTTACGAATTGATGGCCAGTTTGTCCAACATTTTATCCCCTAATGTGAGTCAGAATGGATAGACCCAAAAAAGCATTGTCCCATAGGATGGACCCACCATTTAAGAAAATTGAGAAGATAACCATTGAACTGCAAGATACATTGGTCTAAGGTCAGGAATGTTGATTGATATCAAATATTGGAGCACGTTTTGGCTGGTGAGGAGGACAGGTGGCTGCACCATCCTTCTAATGCATGCATCTCTAGACCCTGGAATACCCTCACACAAGAGAACTTCAATGGCTACTCTCCCATGACCAGTATCATAGGTTTCTTATGTGATTGAGTTAATGGATGTGGTATGTATTTGTACTCCTCGGTCGTCACCATTCCCTCAGAGTTCCTCATCCACTGCTTGTAATAATGGAGTTTTTTGGTCAGAGTCTTGTCACATGCTTAGAGATATCTTTGGTGGTTGTGGGGGTAAGTTTCAGTTCATTCATCGTTCATGGTGACAACCCATCATTCGTCGTCATGCCATTACATACGATTTTATCATCAAGGAGTGTATTATGAATCGGGGTGGAGGAGAACTACATATCACCTTAACTCCAGTGTTCCAAGTTTCATTTCCCATTGATCGTTTAAGGACATAGACTTTCTCAAAAGTAGTCCAGGTAGGTATTTGAGCAGGAAGCATGGATAAGAGGAGGTCAGGTGTATCATGATGGTGTCGAGAGATACATGACGAGGAATATGAGGCTCTGTTTAATCTAGTTAATTCACTTCAAATTAACATGCATAATGCCTTAGTTCAGTGGCAAATTGCAATGGACCTGCTAATTTTGCAGAGGTAGGGAATTCAACAGCTACGAGATGAAGTGGATGCCATTCATATAGAGGTAGAATATCTTCACTCTAGACCTGTCTCTCAAGCCCAACCATCTTCTAGTTAGAAAAATTCAGATGAGGCTTCATCTCCAACTCCTCCCAGGCAGATTTCAGATCTCAATTCACCACCGGAATCCATAAAAGAAGCTCAAGATGGAACTCCATTAGACAAAGCTTAACAATATTCTCTGTTTTTGTATTTTTATACTTTGTATATTATATAGATGGTACATTAGGATCTATAGTAGTTGTAATCCAATTTCAAGGCTAGTAGTTTGGACAATTTCAGATAGGGAAAAATTCCATCCCGATTTTGAAATTTACAGGCTTATTTTGAATCATGTAATGACTTTCTCTGTGGCTAGAACACAAATTTGTTGAATATAAATTTTACCAGTTTTGTTAAAAAAATAATATTTCCTAGAGACCAGTTCCATATTAAAGGGTTCATATAGCTTATTAATGACTGCAAGGAAATACATTGGATATGGTATCAAGAAAAGAATATACTTAATACTTGAAATTGAGGAATTAGCACATAAATCAACTAGACTCTCAACAAGGGTTTTTCACTTTAAGGAATATCTCTAGAAGGATTTAGAAAATGATGAAGGATTCTATAAAGAAGTAGTGGGAACATTCACAACGAAGTTTTCAAGCTTGAATGAGACACACTAAAGAGAAAAAAACATTCCCTCCAAGGTTCTCATGAAATAGGTTAATACTTGTTGGATAAAGAGAATCAAATGCCCAAGAGAGTTTTTGATTGAGTGCAATACTATTAACATTAGAAGGGGTGACATATTTTTTAAACTTGTTTATTTGACCAAAGAGTTAGATGGCCCAAATTTACTAATTGATAAAATACTTTTGTCAAGGAGAAACTATTAGAACAATTGGAAGCATTAAAAGTTGCACGGGCCAATGAATTTAGCGATTCAATTGAATTCTCCGAAGAAGAAATATAAAGATGGTTTGTCTGACATGCAAATACGAATGATGATGTTGAGGAAACTCTCCATCAATTAAGCATTGATTTGAGAGAATCAAAGAATGATTTATTTGAAACTAAGGCCAATCATGAAATAACGGTTGATCCAATGAGGAAGTATATAGAACAATGGTTAACAAAGGCGTCAGTTAAGATAACCAAGACATATCAACAAGAAGTAGTTACAACAGTTATACCACCTCCAACATAACAATAGCAACAACCTACAAAATATGCCACTACAAGCAAATGAAGGTTTGGAATTTCCATCACAGTTAGTCAAGTAATCACCCTATTTTTGTTTTTCACCACCTTTTTCTTCCTCATTCAATTTCCATTTTGCCTTTTTTGTTCTCACAATCCGTGAAACCAAAGGTTGAACCTTGACTATTTTCTTATGTCTTCTAGGTCTCTCTTCATGTTATAGTCCACAGGAGCCCAATCCCAGTCCTCTTTAAAGGACAAACACATTTTACTTTTACTAAAGTCTCAAACATTATTGTTTATTTTTATAAAGACACCTATTATTTTTTAGGTTCCTAGAGAATTATTTGAGATATAACATTATTGATATCTTAGAATTTAAGTTTTAAGATTTCGAATTCATGTCTATCAAAATCTTTTTTGCATATAATGAAATGATAAATAAAGTTATCTGCCTTATGCGGTCCATAGTTTCCTTTCTTGTGTTGAATATTGTGTCTTACTTTGATGAATACTGTGATGGAAATGCCGTCCTATGATACTATAGACTCTTTTGGTGTAACATCCCACTCTTGCACATGCATGATTTGACATATTATTTGAGGACACTTGCGTGCAAGTGATCCCATTTTAGTATATGGTTGTTTGGTCGCTTATGGATTCTTATGATGATGTTGATGATTATGATGTTATGTTATTTGATATCTATGTATTGACAGATGCTATTGATGAGTTTCCCCTGAGTGTGCATGCCACTTGACAGGTTGAGGATGTCGGTGGAATCAATGGACCTCCTTAGACTCCCAATCAAGTCAGGGAGTGGATTGTATTGGTTTGGGTATTTTTATTTATGCATATGTGACATATGATCGAGTATACTATGATGTTATAGATAATTGACAATGTTTCATTGATGGATGCAGGCTGACGATTGCTTGCTAATTAGAATCACATATGGAGTAAAGGGGCCATGCAAAACAACCAAATATTGAGGGAGAGGTGTGGCAACAACCCTGCCACAACCTAATAGCACTCCTTTCGTGGCTCAAATTGTAGGTTAATGATTACCTATTTCGAGAGATCCACGATGCCGTGGGGGTAGACTGAGAAAGTCGCTCACGAATATTCTAAGGGGCACACAATAAGGTAGGGTCCTTATTTCTTAGAGGCCCTTAGTTTCTCACAATGTCACCTGAATGGGGTATTTACTCCAAGGGTTGGACAACTACCAAAACCAGTCAAAGGTGAGTGGCACCCTTGGAGCATGTAGTACGTCTTGAAGGGCACGTTGTGTAACTAAACTTTGAATCAAAGGTGAGTGGCACCCATGGAGCACATAGTGCGTCTTGAAGGGCATGTCGCGGTATAAAATACAACTTGAGTCAATGAACCTAGGTGCCTAGAAAACAATAATTTGTTTTGACATTGTCGGACTTAAAATAATTATTAAATGAGTAATTTTTATTAATTATAAAATCTCCTTAAAAATTCTAAGCCTAGTTTAAAAGTTTGAGCCTAAGTCTAAAGTGGGTAAGAAGACTAAAACTAAATTATAAATTAAATAAATGGGGGATGAAGAAAAATCAAGTTAGGAATTGAAAGAGTAAAAAATTATTTCTAAAGATTTAATTATATAAATATGTGCAAAAGAATACAAAATTGGAAATTAAGATAAGAAAGGAAATAAATGTAAAAAGAAAGTGGAAGCATAGAAAGGTATCTAGTCTAGTCTAACTAAAGAAATTTCCTAAATTAAACAGAACTAAGTTTTAGAAATGCGTCAGTCATTAAAAGGGAAATAAAGGGAATAAAGGGACAGCTAGGAGTAATTTTAGGAGCGATTTTAGGATGGGCGAGGGAAATTGACATAATTAAATTAAATGGTGGATTTATTGGTGCAACTAAAGGAACGGGTGACAAGTGTACAGGGGGAGTAATTCCTAATTAATTGAAAAAAAATGAATTAAATGTGCAAATGGAAAGTGGTCACTAAGAAAAATTCTATAAAAGAAATGGATGAGAGGAGGAATGGATTTTGACTGGTATGAGTAAGGTTATGCTGCAAATATTCTAACTAATTTTACTTGTGAGATTTGAGATACCCAGCATGAGAAAGAGAGTGGTAGCTCTACCTTACGAGGCGAGCTATGAGCTAGACTATTCTGGTTGTGGTTGTGCGTGGCCCCTTTGCAGCTCAAGGGTCTGAGGGGGAAGAAGAGTACCCCAAGTGATGGATGGGAGGTACCGATGAAGTCTTCATGGTTAGCAAGCAGGGAGATGAATGAAGTGCAAGCACGGGAGATCATCTTCGACTCTTTCCTTGGGTCATAGTATTTCATTTGAGTTGTAATGTACTAAGTTTTTATTGTATTTTCATTTGAAGATGCAATGAATTAAGTGTTTATTGTATATATATTTTGGGGGTATTCTCAGTGTTTTATTGCATATAATATTTGTGTTTCTGTTGCACATTTGCCTAGTGATTTTGTTTTCCCTTTCCCAACGTTCTTGTTGATTTTGTTTCGGCGATTGGGTCTCTTTAAACCTTTGCAATTCCTTGTTATCCAATGATTGTGTCTAATTCTCATCAATTATTTTTAACCTTTGTTACACACCGATTGGTCTCCAATTTGCTTAGTGTTTGAATGTAATCCCTTCTGCAATTTGCCCACATTACTCAGCATGTTTATTGTCTCTTTTCTCTACGATTTTCCATGACCCTCAACGTGTTTCCCTGGTAATCTTCTCTGCATTTGCCTTTAATACTCAGTGTTTTTTTGTTTTAATCTTCACCGTGAAATAACTTGGAACGCGCCCTACATTTTACCTCTCACTCTCAACAAATTTACCTCTGTTTACACTGGGAATATAACTTGGAATTCACCCAACATTTTATCTCTTATACTCAACAATTTTACCTCCTTATCTCTACATTTTGGGTGAAAAACATGCTCATCCTGTAGGGGAAACTAGCAGGCATTTTTACCTCCTTATCTCTGCATTTTGGGTGTAAAAACATGCTCAGCATGTGGGGGAAAATAGAAGGCATTTTTACCTCCTTATCTCTGTGTTTTGGGTGTAAAAACGTGCTCAGTCTGTGGGGGAAACTAGTAGGAATTTTTACCTTCTTTATCTCTGCGTTTTGGGTGTAAAAACGTGCTCATCCCATGGGGAAAACTAGCAGGCATTTTATCCTTCTTTATCTCTACATTTTGGGTGTAAAAACGTGTTCATCCTATGGGGGAAACTAGCAGGCATTTTTACCTTCTTTATATTTGCATTTTGGGTGTAAAAAAGTGCTCAACCTGTGGGGGAAACTCGAAGGTGTTTTTACCTTCTTTATCTTTGTGTTTTTAGGTGTAAAACATGCTCATCCTGTGGGGGTAACTAGAAGGCATTTTTACCTTCATGATCTCTTCATTTTTAATGTGTAAAACGTGCTAGCTTGTGGGGGAAACCAACATGATTTTTTACCATCATTATCTCTGCATTTTTGCTCACTATTTTCCCCAGAACTTTCCTCATTATCTCTGCGTTGTTGGGGAATTTTCCAACTCTGTGTTTTCCTTCATGTCTCTGAGTTATTAATGTCCCTACCTTTTCCTTATTCCTACAATTTTTCGGCATTAGAAGATGCCCTGCACATTGGAGTGTCCTTTAGTTTCACTTGATTTTAGTTAGTAATATTCAAAGGCAATTATCTTCTTTCAATGTGATTACATAGTTTTATATGTATCATTTTCCTTATGATGTCTAGAAGTATTCAAATTTAATATTCGTTATTAAGTGTCACTGTATATCTCAATGCTAATTTTAATGAGCACTTTAGATATCTATGACCTGTCAATAAAAGGCTCTATTGAATGCTTAATTTATTTTGGGGTTAGTCTATAAATGAATGAAGGAATTCTATTCACGTATGCATTATAGGTGATGTATCGAATTTACTTCAGTGCAAATTAAATTGTTGAAGGACTACTATAGATTAATAACACCTAAGTTGGGGACTTTACAATGTAAATTGTAAGCCTCAATGAAAAATATAATTACTTTTGCACATGAATTTGGAATTGATACTTATTTTGTGCCATGTATTAAAAGAGATGTATTGAATGTTTGGATGTGATTAGATTACATGAGAACCTTGATTAATGTTGATGTGTGATCAATTTAACAATTAGATTGCTTGCATGCCTTGAATAATGTAGAGGGGTGATTACTTAAGTAAATAAATCATTCGTGCGCCA
>ML866736.1:5101-26538 GCA_009831015.1 Picea engelmannii
AAGTTTCTCCATTGATGGTGGAAACATATAATGATATTGATTTGGTAGAAAATAATAGATCCTTGAAAACCATGATATTGATTTTGGTAGCTAGTGGCAACCTATAATGATTTGGTTTCCATGAAACTACAAAGTCACCCAACTTTATTTGCTAGTCTATTATATTTTTCATCTCGACCTTCCCTTCCTCCTTTGTTGGACGTGTTGTGTGGGTGAATGTGTGAAATGAAAACCAAATGTACCTATCTTAGTACACTTTAGAATAACTTTTACGATTGCAAATTCTCCTTCTCTAAATTTTTGTGTTTCATATCTTGTAAATATTTAATATTGTTGTATGAGATATTTTTCTTTAGTAGCATGTCCGTCCCTAGTGACATGATTATCCTTTGGGTCATGTTTGTCCTTTAACATGTACAATTACCACCTAGGTGTTCAGAAGGATAAGAAATTTCAATTTAAAAATGAACTCATAACTAAAATCCACGTTAGTGCCTTGCATACAAAGAGATGAATGTCTCCTTTGATTCAATCATTAAAAGATTATTTTTCCTATTAAAAATATCAAGGATTTGAAGCTCCAAGTATTGAATAAAAATAACCAATGTGCGAGGGAGTAAAATAATTGATCTTTACAAGTGCGAGAGGTGTTGATGTTTATAACATCCGACATGTACTTCCACACAAGTATAAGTGTCTAGACGTGTGGAAGTAGTCCAAAAGACCTTTCAAGAACTTTGGAAATTCACTTTAATTAAAGGAATTATTAAAGTGAATGTCTTTTTAATTATTGAGTTAGGAAAAATTTAATAAAATGTAATTTAATTACATTAGTGATTTAGAATTAATCTCAAGCATTGTTCTCAAGTGAGGTAAGATATAATCTCAATCGTCAATCATTTTGGAGATTGGGCTTAGGGATTGATCTCAATGTTATAAAGGTGGTCATGGTGAAAGGAGAAGACACACATATTTGGAGTCAGTGACTCATAGAGAGAGAAAAGAAAGGATTTTGTGCAAGAAGATCTCAACAAGGGTGAATAAGGACTTTCATTTAGATATCAACATAGTCCAAAGGAGAAGGAAGAAAGTGGGCAAAAAAAATAGTAGGTACAACTGTAGGATCAGGTCGTACAGAGCCACAGACAATTCCTTACGCGTCGAGAAGATAGCTCAATGTGTGTACATACATGCTAGACAGGTGGTCCAAGGTGCATACATACACGTCGAATGAGTAGCCGAGAGCGCTTACATATGCACAGTGCAGAAGACACATGCACATATATACACGATGTACAAGTTGTGTTGGGCATGTACAGATTGTACATGACATTGGTACAGGGTCGTACAGTAGGGGAAAAGGTGTCAGGCTACATGTGTTGGCTATAAATTTATGTTTCTTTTCTTAGTGGATTGTTTTCCCAGTTTGGGAGCCCTTGTAAGATTAGAATCATTATTTAATGAAAAGTTGATTTGAAGGGTAGAATTTCTATGCGTTGTATGAAGATTGGTTTCTATTTTGCTTTCGTTATTTTATTTCTAGTCGGTATATTTTATTCTATGTGTTGTAATTTAATTATCAACAAGGAAAAACATAAGGTAGTAATTTATCTAGGTGTTGGGGATTGAGATTTTTCAACATGGTATCATATATTTCACTTTGAGAGAGAGACCATTTTTTATACACGACAGTTTATGTAGCAACTCTATTAGATCCGCAAGGAGATATCTACAGATCTATAAACCAACAATGAAATTCTTGTGGGTTCTTAAAGGAATAAGCACATGACAATTGTTTTGTTTAGATCTAGAAATGACAACAAGCAGTCTTGGCTTTGAAGATAGGTTGGACGGATCATCTAAGTTCTTTTCCTAGAAGGCAAGGGTAATCTTGTTTTTGAAAGAACATGACATGTTGGAGATTGTAGAGAAGGTTGTTCATGTATTGATAGATGCAACTCAAAATGTGACTCATGAGAAGAAGGACATCAAATCCTAGAAAGTGATCATGGATGTTGTGAATGATCATTTGATACCTCACATGGTAGAGGAGTAGCTGTTTGGAGATATGTTAAAGGCTCTAGTGGATTTGTTCTAGAGTGACAACTTGAACAAGAAGATGATCTTGAGAAACAAGCTCAGATCCATCTAGATGTCAAAATGTGACAATGTTACTAGCTACTTTATGAGGATCACCTAGACACATGATCAACTTGCATCCATTGGGGAGAAAGTGGATGATGTATAACTTGTAAATGTGGCATTGAATGGTTTCACCAAGTCACAAGAACCATTTGTCAAGGGATTTTTTGCTCGGGAGAAACTTCCCAATTGGGAAAGGATTTGGGATGATTGCATCCAGGAAGAGACTCGGGAGGATTCTAAAGCTAGTAGGTAAGGAGATGGAGAGGTGAGCCTGGACCCAGTCAGTTAGACCAAGAAGGGAAAAGGGTTCCAAAGGTAATAGTGAGGTATCAACCTCACAACCGGGAAAGAAGGAATTGAGTAAGATCAAGTGTTTTGCATGCCTTAAGAGTGGATATTATGTATCTTAGTGTCCATACAAGAAGGGAAAGAGTAAATCACAGTAGTTATCAACATCAATATAAACTCAGGTGGATGATTTTGCAATGAAGTTTGAGAAGGAATGCACACTAGTCTCATTCATTTCTACTAGCACAATAACAAAGAGTGCATGGTACTTGGACAATGGTGCATCACGTCATATGACAAAAGCATGGGAGTTATTCATTAGTTTGAAGGATAAGGGTTGAGGGATCCATGTGGAGCTTGGTGATGATGCCAAGTATGTAGTGAAGGGGGAGGGAACAATTTTGTTCTAGCATGAGTCAGGAGGTTCATTTGAGGCCCAAGATGTGTTATATGTACTAGGACTTAAGAAGAGTTTGCTCCCAGTCTCAATTATGGAGGAAAGGGGTTTTGTCATCATGTTCAAGGAATGAAAAGTAATCATACATCTAGAGGGATATATCCCTAACACAATAGTGAACAATGGGTTAGAGAGGAAAATTTATACAGGTTGCAGGAAAATCTTGTTCGGGACTTGGTACATGAAAGTGAAAACCTATGTGAGCTATGGCACATGAGGATGGGACACCTTCACTACAAGGCATTGTTGATCCCGAGGGACATTGTCACTCGACTCCCAGATTTTAGTGTTGAACAGTTGGGCATGTGTAGAGGGTGTTCAATTGGAAAGAATGCCAAGGCTTCTTTTCCAAGTAGTGAGAGTAGGTCCAAGTGGATCTTCGATCTTATACATTCAAATGTGAGTGGAATGATGTCAGTAGAATTAGTGCATGGAGCACTATATTATGTGACATTCATTGATGAATTTTCCAGATAACCTAGATATTATTTATGAATACCAAGGATGAGTTCTTTAGTCGGTTCCAAGATTTCAAGGCTCGGGAGGAGAACCAGACAGGGAAGAGGATCAAGGTCTTGAGGTCGGATAATGGGGGAGAGTGCACCTCCAATGAATTCAAGGATATTTGCAAGGAGGCAGGGATCAAGAGGAATAAGCAATTACCATTTAAAAATGCAGTCATAACTAAAATCCATGTTTAAGCGCCTTGCATATAACGAGATGAATGTCTCCTTTGATTCAATCATTAAAAGATTATTAGTCCCATTAAAAGATCAAGGATTTGAAGCTCCAAGTCTTAAATAAAAATAACCAATGTGCGAGGGAATAAAATGATTGATCTTTACCAGTGCGAGAGGTCCCCATAACTTAATGTATTTGAGAAATTTAGGTTAAATAACTCAATTTTGAAAACAATTAATAAAATCACTAATGTGATTTAAGGTATATTGATATTTAAATGTCCACAAATAATACAAATTAAAACACAAAATTATATAGTTGAGTTTTCTTAAGATTATTTAAGGTTTTATTCACAATATTGTAACATCCCCACTATAATGCCAAGTTTAATTAATGCATAATGTAGATATAATGTGTGGCTATGGCCAAGCGGTGTAATATGCAAAATGTATTTTCTAAATTTTAATAAATACAATGTGACACCAGTTGTTGGGAATATGGAGAGAAGGGGTTTGATTAATCCACAAGAAAACAAGGAATGCTTAGGGAGTGTCTCAGAGGGGTCCAAAGGGGAAAATCAATTATGGGTATTAATTAAAACCCATATTTTTGAATTTTATTATCATTTTGGGGACAACCTTTTATTTTCTATTTCAGTGTATGAGAGCCCAATCATTAAACTCATGTAAGAGGGTGGGAGTAGAAGTCATACCCCATAGTTATTGGAAGCATGGGGCTTAATACAATCAACATTGGGCAGAGTGAGTAGTCAACTATCTTGGGAAAATAGAGGAAATTTGTATGGGTAGTAATAGACAATTTTTCACATTCAATTTTGCATGAACAACAAGTAGAGAATAGGGGAGGAGAGCATTGGAGCTCAATGTTTTTTTTTTCAAACCATTTGGCAATCAAACCATTTTTATTTTTTAAATATCATTTATCTTAGGCAATAACCAATTGATTTATTGTTACTACTTTTAAAAATTGGTAACAACATTGTTCCATTAGTGTCACATGTGGATCATTGACAATAATTAACAAAACAAATCTCATAGTAGAATATTTAGAGAAAAAAAACTTTCATGTCAATTAGAGGGAACTAACAATAAAAATAAATGGCAATGGAAATTATCTTTAGAATTACATGGAAAAACTTCGACACACTAATATACAACATGATATGTCACCTACATGTTGAAAGAAGTGGAAAAAATAATGAGAGTAAATTATTAGAAACATTTTCTTTTCTTACATAAATTTACTTAACTTCAATTGAAAATTCATGGTTTTCCTAAGAGTAGTTGCTATTAACTAATCATCAATATGTAGCGAGTATTCCCAAAAATCTGGAATGCATAATCATTGATTTGGAAAAAATATTAAGAAAAACCATTATATGTTCATGAAAAATGTCTACATTTAGGTGAAAAATATAAGTTTATGCATAGATATAATTATAAATTAGGCTACAAATTTCTTATTTTTAATGAAAATGTGAAATTCTTTAGCCTAAATTTCTTAAAAAAAAATTTAAATTTAGCCAAATTGGCGAAATTTCACTTATAAAAAACATTGTTGGAGCTAGAGCAAAAAGGCTAGGCAAATTTTGGAGCATGCTGGATTCTTTTTGGATCATTTTAGAGTTGAATATTGAAGATCTAGGTTGTTAGGCCTGAAGAGTGAACTCCTGAGTGAGTTACACTATAACAAAAAGTGGTTGTTGTTGTTTTTGTTGATGGGTTTCCTGGCAGTGAGTTCTCAGCAGAGAGATTCCTGGTTACCTATGCCAAAGAGACCTTGATAAATGAATGGGGCACCTAATGAATAGAGAGTAGTGAAGCGGTGCATTTCTTGGGTTGGGTAGGTCAAGAGGAAGAGATTTGGAGGAAATTTGGGATAGTCATAGGAGAATATGAATGGGTTGTGTGATATTGAGTTATGAGTGGACTGTGAGAGGCACCCTTCTTTTGTGGATTCCTAGACCCAGCTCGTGGGTGATTTGTTGTTGAGATCTGGAACAACAAGTCTATGGCTGGATGGAATTTCCTTCCCAAGCAGTTGGTTGCACAAGTGTTTTAAAAGATAAGTGTTTATCTATTTCTGAGTTATTTCATGAGTTTAATTATTGTGCTTAACTCTATGTACGTGAATGGTTTAATTATTATTGTGAATAAGTTTATTAGTTGCATTCATACTTATTTTGAATTGTTGTAGTTGCATTTAATTATGGGTATCAAAATCTGGTTAAGAATGTGAATAAATTGTAGTTGGTAAGCTACATCAAATGAATTAACAGAGATTTTGATTTCCATGTGTATTTTGCATAGTAATGTTCCTCGGTTAATATAGGGGACATTACATTATGGTATCAAAGGTCAAGGTTCGACATTGATCTTGTATGGGCCATGAGCTAACACGAATTGAGAAAGTTCAAGGTTGCAAATTTCCTCTTGTGACAAATTTGGGGAAAATGGTGAACCAAAGTGAAATCACCCAAATTATGAGCATATTTCGAGTTTAAGTTCTTCAAGTAGTCAAAGAAGGAAATTTATGGCGCGATTTACAGATTGCAGAGTCAATTTTAGCCTACAGGGTCAAAATCCTATGAGTTCCATGGTGGTCATGAAGTTTAATAATCAACAACCCAAATTAAATTTAACCGTGAAGATCCACGGTTGAGATTCAATTACAGATGGTTCGAACAGGGCATTCCCAATAGGACTTCAGGAAGAAGGTTTTGGAAAATCCTTAGAGAAGGGAATGAAGTTGATTCTGATGGCATGAACCCAAAATAACAATATTCGTTGATTGGCATTTTCCTCAGCCATCAGATATGGTGATTCATAAAGACTCGTTCAAAAGGTTGGGCATGTTTTTGGTGTCCAAAGAAGTTCACCCAATTGAATTAAAGGTCAAGATTTTCTAATTGTCTGCAAATATCTGGACCGTTAGACGCAAGCAATATCAACTGTTAGATTTCTCGAAAAGTTGGCTTCGGAAAGGTCCATTCGAGAAGCTCGAGGGTAAGTTTACTTTCCAATGAAGTCAATCTAACCAAGGTAACCAGTGCATAGTTTTGAAACTCGAGATGATCATGATTGTTGATCGACAAGATTGTTGACGATATGATCTATTGAACGAGCATGTTGTCTCAAAAGGGCCAAGGGTGGAAGATAATTCCAATTCATTTGTCACATTAGTGTGCCATGTTAGAGGACATGTCAACAAAGGTTTGTTGAATCAAAGAGTGCCATGTAGTAGTCAAGTGCAGGTCTTTAGAAGGTTGGCTTTTGATGGTTTTCGAAAGGAGTGATCCCGATGGCTTCGGAAGGGATTGTTCCCAATAGTCTTCGGAAGAAGGATGTGGGATGGTATCGTTTGGAAAGAATGTTTTCGATGAGTGAATATGACAAATCAATCTCGATAGATTATCGGACTTCGGTATTCAGAAAGGTCAATAATCAAGAAAAACCCTATTTCCAAGGGAGGTTTTTCGATGAAAGAAGTCTGATAGTGTTTGAATTCTAGATTTCAGAAGGATCTACTAGAGGGAGAGAGTTATTTGTTCCTATCGGAAGAACATGTTGATGGGTTGGAATGACCCGTTCAATCAATCGAGGGAAAAATCTCGGTGACAGGTCCCAACTAGACCTGCTCTCATTTGGGATAGCACTTCCGACCATATTTTGGCCTGGTTACCAACTAACTAATGTACTAACAAAAATCTAACTAAAAATAACTAAAATATGAATATGAGAATCGAAGGTTCTCAGATGAATTAAAAAAAATAATGATAAAAATAAGAGAACCACAACTAAATGACCTTAAATGCGTAGATACGACCAGTAATTTAAGATGCAATTTAAAACTAATGTTATTTAAACTAACCTATCCAATCAGGAGAAAAATAACAGAATAAATGAATACAGTGAAAGATGTATATTACTTTATTAGAATAAGTTCATGACAAAAGTTATACGAATATTTGATAGCATAATCTGTATGAACCAAATAATTGGGAAATCTAACACAATCACACTATTGTTGCACTCATACTGAGAAATCATGATAATTGTAAAAATTCAAATATTAATTTTGAAGTAATTCATCACATTCACAGGTTACAAACATAGAAATGCATAAACAAAAAAATATCATTCACACATATCAATACCATAATCTTCAGATTCATAATGTCTCTTGGATTCAAAAATAGCTTTCAGTACTAATATTGTTCTGCTAAGTTCCAAGACCCAAAATCCCTTCGAAATGGGCAGAGCCCCCTTTATATAGTGAGGAGCTTCCCTTTACAATCAGTTTTCATGATGATTATAGAAATTTGAGTCGTTTCACAAAAAGGAATCTTAATTTTCCAGCAAAGATTACAACATCAGGAGGAAACAACATCTAGACAGAAAATAGAAAATTTAGCAATCATGGCGTGGTCTACTCCTGATGTTGGTATTGGTGTTCCTTCCAAGTGGAGTAGTCATTAAAAATTCTCTCAATCTTGCTCGATTGCAATCTCTCAAAGACTGGTTCTTCATTACATACTTTTACATATACTTCTTGTTGTAACTGCTCAACCGTGGCATTTACAAAGGATCAAATCTTTTGGGTAATCTCAGTAGGAAATAACAGATGTTCATCAATTGATTTTTCATCAAAAAAAATCAAATATTGAATGCTTGTATTACTGGTTTTCTTTAAATATTCCACTTCAACTGCCCTGGTGCTGAAAAATTCGTTTCATCTATTGATTGAATTGGATGTATCCCTGCTTCTGCTATGAGTCATTAGCATTTTTCCATAGTTGTGCACATGTGTCAGCAACCACCCCTTTGGTGGAACAGACACTTCCAAAGAGAGGTTTGTCGGTGTCAAACAACATTTGGTACTTGAGTCTTTCTCTTTTCAAATAAACCGGTAGGGAGGTATTTATAGGTTGTAGCTTGTCTTTCCATTTTACCATCTCCTCAAAAGCCTCACTAGATTGTCGATACCTTTCTTGAGTCTCAATCAGAGTACTCTACAGATTTAATTGTTCTTGTCGCTCTACTCGTATATCGATCAATAGACCAGGGAGCTTATTATTTACCTTATCTATATTGTCACTAACAACCAGCACTTGAACTTTGATGGATTCCGCGGTACCTGTTGAGGCGCTATTCATTTCTTGAGCGGTGCGAAGTTTATGTTTTTCTACTTCCAACTCCTCCTTGTGGGTGTCCCGTAGGATTTTCATCCTCTTTTCAAACTCTTCATTCATGTTGTCTCTTTGTGCTTATCGTACACCACTTATCTTACATGAGTTTAGGCTTTCAGCTGCAATGGTAGCTTCTTAGACATCTATGTCAAATTGGTCTCTTACATCCTTCAGCTCTATTTCAAGCTCTACTACTCGGGTCCTAGCATTGTTCAAGGCATTAGTTACCTCCAAAACAGAGGAGGCATTTAATCCTGCAAAAGCATTGAGCGTTGAAGCCGCTTGAACTGCATTCCCCTCGAGATCAAAGATGACCTTCCATTCCAAAATCCTTCCTGCATGTGACTTTGATTTGGATTCCTCTCCTCTTTTTCTTTTCAAAGATCTCTTCTCGATACTTCTAGTTCTATTTTCAAAATAGTAGTCTGCAATGGCGACTACAGATCCTTCGAAATTTAGAGCCTGAGAAGAAAGGGAGGAATCCCCTGGTATGGAGCTTAAGGGGGTATACTCTAGAGGAGGTATATTCATGATTCCTAGGGTCGTCATCGATAGGGTTCCTGGGTCCTGGTTTAGATTTTTTTTTGTAATCTCATCAACTTTCCTCTTTGCTTCAACTTCTTCGGCCAATCACTTCGACTCTACCTCTTCAGCCATTTTTTTCGCTTGTGCTTCATCAACTATCCTCTTGGCCTCCTCATCCTCTGCTAACTTTTTAGCTTCCTCTTCTTTCTTCTTCTACAAAGTGGCCCGATGTTCCGCATGTTCAAATTATATTTTGATCTTTTCCTCAGCTTGTCTTCTCTGAAAATCTTGCTCCGCCTGGAGCCTTTTCTTCTCAAGATGTTCTTCCTTTTTGGTATTCTATTGTTCTTTGAAACTCTTAGTATCTTTCTCTGGCTGATACAACTTCTAGAATTGGGCCAAAGTTTCCATCTTGAATTCTTCTTGTTCAAGATCAAGTTCTCTCTTTGCAGCGTCACGGGGTAGATGGTGCAGGACCTCATCATACGAGAGTACTCCTTTAAACTTATCCTCCTCAAAATTCACAATGTGAATATTTGGATGAGTGAGTTCGACAGACTTGATGTGAGTGATATAAAGTTCATGAGGATCGTGGACTTTAGGCTCACCCAAGCATAGGATTAACTCATGTAAGGTCTCAGCTTCTTTCTTTGCATGTTGAGCGTTGAAGATGGAAAAACTTCCAATGTGGAGAGGGAAGACTAGCCATAGTCTTTTATTGTTGCTTTGCAACAATGGGGTGACCCTGGACCCCATTTTTTGATATTATATTTCTATTAGCAATCGGTCTGGGAAAAAATAAGGCAAGAGATGTGGGGCCCCGGTGGTCCAATAAACCCTGATGAATGAATAATACTTGTAGAAAAACCAATCGGCCACCCCTTTCATCCCATTTCTGGCGTCAAAGGATATCCCATGTCTCGGGAAGCCAAAAAAGATTGAATGCAGAGGTGTGAGGAATAAATTGAAAATCTCATAAAAAAATTGTTTGAAATTTACGCTCCACAATTGGGAGCAATACACATGAACGGGGGGAAGACTTCAGTTCCAATTCCATCCCAATTCGGGGAAATGAATTGATGAAAAAATGGCGTCTATCATATAAGAAGACATATAAAAACATGGCTTTTTCGTACTTGGGAGATTTCTAGCATGTAGGAAAATGTTAAAGGCCAATATATCTACCCAGTTAAATATATGGCTCGTCTTAATGACGATATGCGTTAATGGAAGCCAATAAATTTGGAAGTTTGTACTCTTATCTTCTCCATATAATTGACAGAGCATGGTCATCAATATATTGTAAGGGGTTTTAAGCATGTGGGTGGGGACCAGTTTGTGTTCTTGTTTAAGAGTCTCATCCCCATCCTCCCACCGGTGTTTCATCTATTTTTTCAGTCCTTTGCTTGCATGGGAGAACCCTTTTAGGAAAGATTCATTCACCGAGTAAGTAGGATTGGGAAGGTGATACCTGAAGATAATATTCTCTTGTCTGAGAGAAGCTACTCGTGCTCCTTGTTTTTTCATGATGAACATTGTGGAATTGTATGAGGAATTGTATCAGTAACCAGAGTTTCGACCAGCCAGGACGATGATTCGGGGCCTGTGGGACCCTAGAAGTAAACCAAACTCCTAGGTCTTTTGGGATTCTAGATCGCCATGATGAATAACCAGGTTAACCTGCAATAACATGTTCAAACGAAATATAATCTTATCTTATGTATAAATCATTAGATGTAATAATGAAAAACTGGTTAAACGATAGAAAACCAAAGGTTACCGGTAAGTAAGAAGTTGTAGTAACAGAGACAACAATCTCAGTGAGCGAGGGAGTCCAGACGAAAATCAAACTTCATGGACTGAGTTTTAAAAGCTTACGGTGCAAGCCATGTCTTGAAAGGGTGTTTTTATAACTCGTAATGCACATTCAATTAGAATGGGTATGCCATAACTCAAGTGTGTATGAGGATCTTGCCAAATCTAATCTTAACTTTTCCTGTTAATGCGTGTCATTTCCAAAATTAAAGGTTATTAAGTGGTTTAGGCACATCGATTAAAACATCAGGGGAGCGCTAAAACACATCCTCGAATAAGACAGTTATCGGGGTCGAGCTTTCGGAGTATGAAAGATCAAGATTGTTTTGAATTCTGATAAGAAAGGTATCGGAGGTATATTCCCTAACATGTGGGCCAATGTGTGGGTGTGACGCCTCAACCAATGAATAGTAATATGGACAGAGGTGGGACCCATCGGGGTATTGACGTTAGGGTAAATCATGATAAGTGCATAACTAAAACCCGAGGGAAAGGTATCGATGAAATATTTGTTGCTTGGAAAGGCATGCTAAACCATGTGTTTACCGGATTTCAAGGTTTGGTTGTTGAGATTTTGAAAGATATGGAAATTTTGAGCTTCGATGATAAAGGTATCAAAGAATATTCTTTCAACTTAGGAGAACATGCGGGACACACACGAGAAGGATAAAAAATCCATCAAAGTTTTTTTTTCGAAGTGTGATTAGATGATGTTTAAAAGGGTTCCTGATGAGGTTGGTATCGAAGGTAATATTCCTTCAATACCTTAGAAACACGATTATATTCCGCAAGCGATAAAGACAAATAATTTAAGAAAGGAATAAAATGAGGCAATCAACAGTCCAATATTTGGATGCCACTTGGGAAAATAGTCTCTTGATAGGTTAGTACAAATTTTGGGGCCTTGCGCAGGAAAGCAGGGTAAGAGTCGGAATGATCGGAGCACAAAGATCGGAGTTTTAAAAAAACATTTTAAAAAGGGATTCCGATGAATGTGATCCCGCAACAGAGTTGGTCAGGGCTGTGGTTGTCTTAGAGAAGTAAGGATACCAATCTTGTAGGGAAAAATATAGGCACAAAAAGAAAAAGGAGAAAATATTTTTGGGGGCCCCATAAAATTCATAAATATGGGGGCATTGTTGTGGGATGCCCCACAACAAATGGTGACTTACTAGGGAGAACCAATTATCTCTAAATTCTAAAAAGAGAAAGGGTCTTCAATGAGGTAGAAGCAACATTTACCTTTTCCAAAATCCCATTGAGTATTCAATTTATGGACCCCACATTCATTGTTCTTTATGCAATCCTTATAGAGGAACATGTCATCAATGATCTTCTACATAATTCGAGTGATCCTTTTTTTTTAAGAAAAATTCTCCTAAATTAACAGTGAAGTTGTGAGAGTGACACCACTGTAGAAAATTAAGTCGATTGTTGAAGACCAAAGTGTTTTCTTTACCTCTCTTTCCCGCCATTTCTTCACTGCCAGCGAGCGTCCATAGCCCCGATGAAGATACCTTGACATCATACAAGCATGGCCCTACTTCCAGCGAGTGTCCATAGTGATCCGTAAATGATATTTAAAAGACTTGGTTGAGTTTTAAGCATGTGTTAAATTACCACTTAGGAATTAAGAAAAGAATAAGATCTTAATGAAATAATATTGAAGCCATCATAAATACTGTAGATCATAAAGTAAACATAAGGAACAATGAACTGTAACAATAAGATTGTTAACGGAGTTCGGCAAGGTTGCCTACGTCTCTGGGCCATTGTCTCAGTGGGGCAGGCTTTCTTATTAATATTCAATGCTTCAAAAGTACATCATAAATGCATCAAATGGATTACAAATGGTCTGATTGTTTTCTTCTCGACCTCAAGAATCCAACACAACTAACAACACTGAAAAAGGTTGGGCATATCTCCTGAAAATGGCCTCCAAAGTCCGCTTCCTTAATGGCTTCCTTGCATAAAAATGGCTTGATCTTCACAATTTATTCATAATTTTGTTGTCTCTGAACTTGAAAAACACTCAATCGTGCCTTGATTATATAAAATATTATTTGGGTGTCGAAATCCCAACTTCCCCTCTCTTTATGGGCTCTTTTTGGGCTCAGATCCCATTTTCTAGGAAAAAATCCACTAAAATCAGGCCCAGATTTGGCTAAATCCTCCAAATTTGGCCAATTCCGCCAAATTTAGCCTAACAAGTGCAACCCCCAAATATTGGTCCCTTGGTCATATGGCGCCGCTTGTGACCAATGCCCTAAAAATTCGACCTAGATGACATTGGGCAAATTCGGGCTGCCATGTGGTGCCCTCTAATTGGACCATGTGTCACCCCTTGCTTGGCCTGAGCCACGTCAGCTTTCCCAGTCAGCATCCCATGTCAGCATCCATACTACCACATCACCTACCCAGACAGCTTCCATGTCAACATTCACACTGCCATGTCACCCTTCCACGTCAACATCTGTACTACCACGTCACCTACCCAATCAGCTGCCATGTCAACATCTATAATGCCACATCAACATCCATACTGCCCAGTCACCTACCACGTGTCATTTGTATGGATTCCACATCATCATTCTATATAGCTACATGTCGCATCCGTACAATGTCATGTGTCACGTTCGTATAGTTCCACGTGTCAATTTTTTATTAGTCGACATCAACCCCTGAAAATGCCAAAAATGAGTGACACGTGTCACCTTATGGTGTTTCCACATGTCATGATGACATTAGCATGACATACTACTAATATCATCATGACTCACTGCTGATGTCATCGTTGACTTTGAGCTATTGACTTTGACTTTTTTTGCCTATTTGCAAAATTGATCAAAACGTGATAACTTTCACATACGGTGCCCATTTTTGGAAAAAAAATATATGGCTAGAATTGAACGACAAGCCCAATGCAATGGCACTGGTTTCATATGATTCTGAGAACTTTGAATTTTAGTCCCTCCTGGATCTATTTTGGATCATGCCTCCCCACTAAGACCTTTTGATCCTCCAAAAGGGTATTAATTAGTCATCAAGTGCGGGATAGGCCACCCCACTTGTACTTTGTCTTTAAACTCTCTCCTGTGCACTTGTCACATCATAATCAATTGCAAAACAAAAATGATAACTAAAATCATATTGTTAGCCACTTGAATTCGTTCACATCTTACTGAAGCCACTACCATCCATGTTGAAAACATTAGCAGCGATAACATCAGAAATATGACTGAAACTGAACCAATATGTTTGATGTGATTGCACGATGTTAACTTATATTGAAAAAAAGTAAGATTGAATTTCCATTCTACAACCATCTTATGTTCATGTTTAAGATCAACTGCTTTACTTGGCACAATTATAGGTGTGTTGCTTGCATAAGTTGCCTTTCTTAATTGTTCCATTGTTTGAAGAGATTGATTTTCTTTTAAGTGATGAGTATGTACAACATATTCATTGCCTTCTTTAGTTAAGTGATATTGATTTTGTTCCCTGTAGAAGATTGTTTTGTGATCATATAAATAAGGGTTGCCTGAGACCATTCCACATTCATTTAGTGGCACCACATCACATGTTACCTCATCCACAAACTTTGATGAAATTTCAAACATTAAAGTGCATTGCTTTGTTATGTGCAATTTATGATTGTTGCTTATCCATTTAAGTGAGTAAGGTTTATGATGCATCTTACCACTTCTTCTGAAATTAAGTTAGATTGAGATCTACTATCTATCAATGTATCGATCTTAGTATGTTTCATTGTGACCCTTATATGAAACAAATTACTTCTTGAATCAAAACCATCACCAAATTTACTTATCAAATCAACTATTGTGATTTTAGTCTCATCACCTGAACCATATCCCAAGTATGTTGGTCATATTGTTGTTGCAACTGTTTTCCTCCCTTTCCTTTCTTTGAACCATTTCGGTCTCTTCTCTAGGTGCAATTTCTAGCAATGGTCATCATCATTCACTTCTTTCTTGCAATGCTTGCAAGAGAGATTCCCTTCCTTCATTGTCGCTGACTTTTCTTTCTTTCCATTCCGCTTTTTGTCTTCTTTCCTTGAAGATGATTCCCCTGATACAGCAACTCATGTTTTCCCTACTTCAATATATGTTTCTTGGACAGAAACCTCATCAAGATTAGTAGGTCCAAACATAAATACAGTGTTACGAATATGTGCATGTAAACCTTATATATACTTCATAAGAGTTTCTTGTGTATGTAATGGAATATTTAACATTAATGCCATCTTACGAAATTCATATGTGTATTCTTGCACCATTTGTCCTTTTCTTAGTTTAAGACTTTTCCATTCAATTAAATCCTTTTCCTTATAACCCAAAGGATAAAACTACTTTCTAAGTGCGAAAACAAAATCTTGCCATGATGGAAATACATTACCAACTTGTTGAGTACCATGTTGCAACTTACTCTGCCACCAGATGAGTGTTGTGCCTGCAAGACGAAGCGATGTCAATTTGATTTGGGTTTCCTCATCTTTGATTTGTTGCACACTGCAATAAACTTCCATCTGTCTAATCCAGTTATCAAGCTTCTCAGCATTGACTTCACCATCATACATGGGCAATTTGAATTTCACATCAAGCTTAAGTAGTGGAATATCGTGATTGTGTTTATGGGAATGTTTTCTTGCGGTACAAGTTGCACTTGTATTTGAAGAAGAAGAAAATTATGGAGATGAAGGAGGTGGAGGAGGAGGTTTAGGAGGATCCTCTCCTTCTTCACTTTTGTCTTGTTTTGACGATTCCCCTTGAAAATACATCTTTCATTCCAATTAATCATCATATAATACCTTTACCATCTCTGACATGGCGAATAAAGTATTTTCCAACTCTATCTCGTTCTGAGACATTCCTTCTTCAGATGCCATCTTCTCACTTTGAGATGCCCTCTTTCTAGATCCAATCTCAAGATCTCCTTTTACAAGCTCACCTTCACCATGACTTAGCTTTTCCTTGGTAATCATGCAAATTCAAACAACCAATTTTCAACCTTCTCTGATACCACTTAATCTGTAAATGATCTTTAAAAGACTTGGTTGAGTTTTAAGCATGTGTTAAATTACCACTTAGGAATTAAGAAAAGAAGAAGATATTAATGAAAGAATATTGCAGCCATCATAAAGAATTCAAATCAGAAAGTAAATATAAGTAACAACAAACCATAACATCAAGATTGTTAATGGAGTTCAACAAGGTTTCCTACGTCTCTGGGCATTTGTCTCAGTGGGGGAGGCTTTCTTATTAATATTCAATTCTTCAAAAGTACATCAAAAATGCATCAAATAGATTACAAACTAGTATGTTTGTGTTTTTATCGACCTCAAGAACCCAACACAACTGATGGCACTGAAAAGGGTTGAGCGTAGCTCCTGGAAATGGCCTCCAAAGTTCCCTTCCTCAATGGCTTCCCTACATAAAAATGGCTTGATCTACACAATTTCTTCATCATTTTTTTGTCTCTGAACTTGAAAAACACTCAATCATGCCTTGATTATATATAATTTGAATTGGGGGTCTAAATCCCAACTTCCCCCCTCTTTCTAAGCTCTTTTTGGGCTCAGATCCCATTTTCTAGGAAAAAATCCACTAAAATCAGGCCCAGATTTGGCTAAATCCTCCAAATTTTTCCAAATCCGCCAAATTTAGCCTAACAAGCGCAACTTCCAAATCTTAGGCCCCTGGTCGTATGGCACCCCTTGTGACCAGTGCCCTAAAAATTTGACCTAGCCAACATTGGGTAAATTCAGGCTGCCAAGTGGCACCCTCTAATTGGGCCATGTGTCACCCCCTGATTTGCCCGAGCCATGTCAGCCTGCCAGGTTAGTCTGCCCAGTCATCATCCCACGTCAACCTACCAAGTTAGTCTTCCCAGTCATCATCCCACGTTAGCATTCATACTACCATGTCACCTTCTTAATTATCTTCCACGTCAACATCCGTACTACCATGTCACCCTGCCATGTCAGTGTTCGTACTACCACGTCACCTTCCCAGTGAGTTGCCACGTCTGCATCCATACTCCCACGTCAGCATCTGTACTACCATGTCAGCATATGTACTTCCACATCACTTCCTTTTCACCTACCATGTGTCATCCGTACGGCTTCCATGTCAACATTTCGTACAACCACGTGTCGTTTCCATACAGTGCCACGTGTCGCGTTTGTACAGTGCCATGTGTAAAAATTTTATTGGTCCACATCAATCCCTGAAAATGACAAAAATGAGTGACACATGTCACTTCCTAGTGTTTCCATGTGTCATGATGACATCATCATGATGTACTGTTGATGTCATCATGACGTACTTCTGACATCAATGTTGACTTTGACCTGTTGACTTTGACTTGTTTTTCCTTGTTTGGGAAATCGATCAGAACGTGATAAATTTCACATACGGTGTCCATTTTTAGAAAAAAAATACATGGTCGGAATCGGTGCGACGTGCCTGACAAAATGGCGTTGGTTTCATCTAATTCCGAGAACTTTGATTTTTAGGCCTTCCTGGATCCATTTTGGATCACATAGCCCCGATGGGTTTACTTGTATTTCTCATGCTTCGCAATAGCGTTTTCAACTTCCTTATGATTATTCTTATGAATCCACCTTTTAGATATATAATTTAGATATTGTGATTGCAATATAGATGGCAGTAAAATGGGAAGCAGGGTGATACGAGAGTCATTTTGATTTGCTAGTCTCAGTCGACATATTGTCTTTAGTGGGTCTACAAACAAGAAACACTAATGCATTTTAAAATTGGAGAGTAAGGGTAAGAGACACTAGATTTATGTGGAAGACACTGAATTTAGGATATTTCAGGAAGCTCGAAAAGGAACATCAACAGGATCTGAGAGTGGTCACATAAGGGTGAATAACAGATGGAACTCGTCGAAAAGTACAAAATTTAAGGGTCTGAAGCTTTTATTTTGGTACAGATGAACAAGTTCCTCTTTTCTGTGTTACCATTTTTTAACGAGGAAAAAACTTGGGTTTCTTATGCGAAAAAACAGTTGTCCCAAAGTAGAAAACAATAGAAGATGGTTTATTGTAAACTAGAAAAGTGAAGACAAAAGGAAGGAAAAACATCAAACAACAGTCGAGTTTTTTTTTTTTAAGCAAAACTAAAAATAAAACTACAACTGAAAAATTACTATGTATAGGGATACATCACCGTAGGTGATCAGGAGAAGTATTTCTTCAATATTTGGCCATTGACAAGGAGTACCTACCCATCTCCCTATAATGTTTTGACCCTGAAAGTCCCAGGGCCTATTTTCCGGTGGATCAGATAGGGTCCTGGCCATATTTTATGGAATTTGGAGTGTTTTCCTTTAAGTTCATTAGCTTTGTCCCACTTGAGAACAAGATCTCCTTCTTGGAAATATTTACTACCTACATTTGATCTATCGAACCACAGTTTAATTATTTCTTAGTGTTGGGTTAAGTTCATCTTAGATTTTTCTCTTTCTTCTTTGAGTTTTAACAACATGTTTAATATTTATTGCATTACCGGACATGCTTCTTCCTAGACAGATTGGGCCAATTGCAAAGCGGGTAGAAAAGTATGGTTTGGTACTGTGGCTTCTTGTCTGTAAACTAGTAAAAAGGGGGAGTTACCAATGGATTTCCTTGGGAGTTACTCTATCATCCCAAAGAGCATTCTAAAGAGTGAGATGCCAATTTCTTTGATCACCGTTGACAGTCTTCTTGAGGATTTTAATGATATTCTTATTAGTGGATTATGCTAGACCGTTTCCCTGTGCATAGTAATTCATTGAGTACTTAACATTGATATTTCTTTTGAGGGAGAATTTAGTTATCTTAAGAGAAGAAAAATAATTGGCATCATTAAAAAATAAAAAGTCTGGAATTCCAAACATGGTAATGATGTATGATTCAAGGAACGAAATCACCTGATTTTCATTGATGGTATTCAAAGGGATTGCCTTGCTCCATCTGGTGAAGTAATCAGTGGTTGTTAGGATGTATTTATGCAACTATGAAGATTTTGGGTTGATATCCATGATAACATATAACCCCAACTTCTGGAAGGAGCACTCGATGATGATAGGTTGTAAGGGGAAAGGAACTTTCTTTTCTCTCTCGACCGAGGTTTGGCACTGTTGGCATTTCCTGATGTATGCATGATCATGTTTAAATAGGGAAGGCTAGCAGTATCCTTCTCTGAGGATTTTGTGTGCAGTAGTATCCCCACCATAATGTCCTCCTGTGGTCCATCATGGACTCGAACAGGACTTTCTCAACATCCCTTTTCTCTAGGCACCTAAGGAAGACGCCATCATAATTTTTTCTACATAGAATTCCTTGTATTAGTTGATATTGGGAGGATTTTATCCTTAGAGTCCTTTTCTTCTTAGGGTCCAGCTAATGTGGAGTCGATCCATGAGTTAGGTAATATTTCATTTCGTAAAACTAGGGATCTAAACCGACTGGGATGTAACATACTTCCTTTTCAAACAACTTAGAGTCTTGATAGAGAGCATCTTCATGAGACACAATGTAAGGGAATTCTGCAGCTAATTTGCATATCCCTTGTCCTTTAATGATCTTCACAGGTTTGATCTCCAAGTCATATTCTTGCAGAGTTGTAATCAAATTTGCTCGTTTTCCTGTCAGGTCTTATTATATCATGAGGTTCCTAACAGCTAGGTAAGGAACAATAACCTTAGTTTTAGATTTGAGTAAGAATGGTCGGAAGTGTTTGACAGCTTTGAACACCGCATATCAATGTTTATCAACTTCAGGATAAGTCAGCTCAGCCCCTTGTAGGCCTGAACTCATAAAATCCACAGGAAACTCATCTTCTTCCGAGTTCTTCTATGTTAAGACCACTGCAAAAGCAGTATGGGAGGAAAATGTGTAGAGGATGAAATCTCGACCAAAATTTGGACTCAACAGTGTCAGAGATTGATTAATATCTTCTTTGATTTTTTCGAAACCCTCTTTTTCTTTAGATCCCCAACTAAATTGAGCATTCTTATTTATCATATCTTGTAGAGGTTTTACTATCTCAGCAAAATTGGATATGAATCGTCTGACAAAATTTATCTTTATGAGGAATTATTGCATAGATTTTTTGTTGTGAGGGGGAGGGATATTACCAATTTCTTTGGTTCTATTAAGTTCAATCTGCATACCATGTTTGAATACGATGAAACCCAAAAGTCTGCCTTCATCCATGGAAAAAATGGATTTCTTGGGGTTTAGAGATATGTCGTATCTCCTGCATCGATTAAATACCTTCTTCAAGTAAGATATATGATCTTCTTTATTCTTAAATAAGATGGTCACGTCATCTAGGTACACTACCACACATTCTCCCAAGAGACCTGTAACATCCCCAAAAATAAATTATTTTTAAGTTTGAAATTTCTTAGGAAATTATTTCTGCTTTTGGTAAATTCGAAATTGGTTTTTTTTTTTTTTCATTTATGGCAATTCCGAATTCTGAATTTAGTTAATTGTAATTAATGATTATGACTGTTGGGCAGAGATCTGATTTGACCCAACTAACTATTTGACTATGACACTTGTATGAAACAAAATATTTTATAATTATCGTTCATGGAAAAATGGAACAACCATGTTAAAATCAGCTGACCATGACTCCATGAGTGGGGAACATGTTGGAACTACCTCAAGACTGATTTTTACAAGTGGAAAATTAAGAATTTGGCTATTGGAAGGCCCTGAAAATCAAGGACTTGGAAAGCTGCGAAAATTCCCAAGGGGGAGAAAGACCTAGGCAAAAATGGTTTGGATATATAGCATATGGGAGGAGGCAGGACATTGCCTAGTATGCTGGGGGGAAAAAAGGAATAATTATCTCTTGTTGTTATGAACATTCGTTTTATGAGTGTGAGGCAAGGAGAAGTTGTTGAGGTGGAAGGACTACTGTTGAGGAGGAGTTCTGAGTTCTCCCTCATGGATTCATGGTCAGGCTAGGGGGTAAATGGAGCAAGTGACTTTGGTTGTTTCGTTCTAAGGTTGGGAGGAATGTGGTTGTTACATTTTTCTTTTTGGTGATATGGTTCATATATGTTCATCTACTATGTTCTGGTTATATGTCTCTTGTTTTAAATGGTTGACATAATGCACCTATATATTGTTGGGTGAATTATTTTATGTTGAATTTCTTTCTAACTCAAGAATTGTTTTGATTTAAATGATTGAAAGAGAGTATAGCTAGCGTAATGCTATGTGAATTATTTTTGTGAGTTAAGCTACGAATGGATGGAAATAAACGTAGGATAAAA
>WSFP011432802.1:0-21436 GCA_009831015.1 Picea engelmannii
ATATATATATATATATATATATATATATATATATATATATATATATATATATATATCGATGTTAAAATTGAACGCTTATAACACATAATATTATGGTAAGGCAATTTGATTTAGACATCGCTCTGATGACACTATAATTTAAATGGCGCATAAGATTGTTTACGGCTAAACTTGGATTGCACTTTATTGATCAATTTATTTTAGACATGTTATGATGGGCTTGTGACAGATGAATAAAACAGATAAGTAACTATCTACTAGATTGACTTGACGATTGATCGGGCTTTTGGCGAAGTCATTCTGGCCTGCGCTACCAGTTGAGGGTGTTGTGGTTCCTTTTAAATTTTGTGTACTGGGTCTATAAACCTTTTATGCTTGGTCTGCTTGAGTCAGGCGGGATGTAGACACCTCCATGTTCCTCAGAACAGTCGCCAGCCCTGAGACCTTAAATGGTTAAAATCGAAACCTGGGCTTGAGCGTTGCTTATGTGTCTTGGAGGTCCTAACCATTGCAGGGTAGGATGGATGGGTAGTCAATATTACTTATTGTCGATTGATCATCGTTAATGCATGCAGTCACTTTTTGTGCGTCTTATGTCGTCTTGTTGTGTTCGTCGTGGTTGCGTCTTATTCGGCGTTGGGTGGTGACGTAGAGTTGAATGTATTTATTTCCTTTGTACAGGCATGCACACATCTGTAATAAAAAAAAATTTGCACTTGTTATAAGAGGTTTGTCGACATAACGAGGAGGTTGTTACAAGGTGGAATCTTGCTGGTAGGTATAGATCTTCCCGATAACAAAAGGATATCCATTATCAATGTTTATGGGTTGTGTTATGGGCGCAGATCCTTCTGGGAAAAAGTGGAAGCTAAAGGCATGTTATCCATGGAGGAACTCATTTTAGCAGGGGATATAAATTTTACTACCACTTCTGATGAAGTTTGGGGTGTCGAGGCACTTATGGATCCTTTGGCAGGGTTTTTTAAGGAATTGTTTGCAAAAACTCTTTTAGTGGATATTCATCCCGTGAAACTGGTGCCAACTTGGCGCAATGGTAGAAGCGGGGGGTAGGGGATACTAAAGCGTTTGGAAAGAGTTTTTTTTTCATCATCTCTTATGGTTGACACAGTCAGGTACAAAACGTGGGTTGAACTCCCGTTCATTTCGGATCATGCACTAGTTATCTTACAAATGGAATATGGACATAAGAGGATCGCTTATCCTTACAAATTCAATCCTGCACGTGTGCGAGATGAGTCTTTTAGATATATTGTTAAGTCTGTTTGGTGTGAAAATCAGGCTATTAGAGAGGAAGGTGCTCAATGCAGACTTCTTTCCAAGCTTATCAGGTTAAAAGCCCAGGTTAAAAAATGGATTATAGAGAAGAAACAACAGGAAACAAATCAGTATGAAAAGTTAGAAGTTGAAATAAATGGGCTATTACAAACAAGTCTGGACATTGGTATTAAATATGAATAAGATACATGGTTGAAACAATGTGAAATTGATTGCAATAAACTATTGATGGAGGAAGAGGAACGATGGCGCCAGAAAAGCAGGGCCACATGGATTAAATGCGGGGATAAAAATACTAAGTACTTCCACAATTTTGCGAGTCACAGACGCAATAAAAAACATCTGTGGGAAATAAAATATGATGACGGGCAATTTCACCTCGACTAGGAAGCTATTAAAAGGGAAGAAAAGAGTCATTCTAGTTCATTTTACAAAGCATCGGAACATAATTCGATAGTTGACCAAGTTGAATTAGTGAGGATGTACCCTAGATTGGTCATGGATGAGGACATCAACACTATTGAAATTGTTGTTACAAAAGAGGAAGTTTTGGATGTTTTAAAAGGCATGGCCAAAGAAAAGAGCTCGGGCCCTAACGGGTGGACTATGGAATTTTACATTTCCTTTTTTTATCTGGTTGCTAATGATTTGTTGGAAGCTATTGAAGAAGCGCACCTAAAGGGCGAGGTTAATAGATCACTTAATTCTACTTTTATTGCGTTTATACCCAAGGTTAATGGACCTGCTACTTTTGGATACTTCCGCCCTATTGCATTATGCAATCTCTGCTACAATATTATAACTAAAATCATTGCCAAAAGAATCAGGCCAATCCTGTCGCGCACACTTTCAGAGGAGTAGTTTGGTTTCTTGAAAGGAATATAGATCATTAATGCTACTGGAACTACCCAAGAGTGCCTTCATAGAATTAGAGAAAAAAAACTTCAAGCTTTAATACTTAAGATAGATTTAAAAACATCTTATGACTTAATCAGTTGGGAATTTCTCAGACTAGTTTTACTCCAATGCGGCTTTGGCTTGTCGACGACAAAATGGATTATGGGGTGTATTACATCCACGGAATTTGCAGTGTTAATCAATGGTGAGCCCTCATAATTTTTTCACAGTGGAAGGGGACTTAGACAGGGTTGTCCACTATCGCCCTTGTTATTTATTTTGATCATGGAAGGGTTGAGCCTGACACTTAAGAGAAGGAAAGAGGAAGGAATGTTGACTGGTATCAAAGTGTCGAGGTGTATAATATCTTACATATTTTGTTTGCAGATGATGTTCTAATCATGACAAAAGATTCCATTGAGGAATGGAAGGAGATTAACAAAGTCTTGACATTGTTTTGTAGTGCATCCGGCCTTCAAATTAATGCACAAAAAACTACCTTCTTTCATTTCAATGCTAGTCAATAGGTTCTTGATGTTTTGAAATATTATTATCATTATCATTTTCAAGATCTATCGATAGGGTTCAGGTATCTTGGTATTACCTGAAGATGGGCAGGTACAAATCTGATGATTGGCTTTGGCTATTAGATAAATATGAAAAGAGGATTAGACACTGGTGCAATCAGTGGTTGTCCATTGGCGGACGTTTAGTGTTGATCAAAGTTGTCCTTGAGAGTCAATCGGTGTATTGGTTGGCCTTGTCGAACATTCCAACCACGATCCTACAAAGGATTCGACAACTTATTTTTGGCTTCCTTTGGACGGGATGCAAGAATAAAAAGAGTTTTCATGTTTGCAACTGGAACACTATTGCCCTCCCAAAACTGTTTGGGGGTTGGGGATTAAGGAACCTTCACTGTTTCAGTAGAGAAAAGGCTGCCCATACTATCTTCACCAGGCTATTGTGGATCCACGAGCGGGTATGGTGGCAACAAACTGGCTCTCTGGAGAGACGTTGAACCTAGGGGGGGGGCTACTTGTTGAATGGAAAACCTTCAGATGTGGACTTAATAACTTTTGGATTCTCCTACAAGATAGACCAGATGATTTGATATGGACGGGTGGAGACCAGACGAGAATTATATCTGTCAAAAATGTGTATTTGGTAGTGGAAAAATTGAAGTGGGGTCACACTATCTGTGGCTAGAGAAAGGCAATTTGGTCCTAGGATTGTCCCCTAAAAATTAAAATCTTCGTCTGGCTGGTAGTTGAGAACATAATTCTTTCATGGGATGCTCTTCAACGAAGAGGTTTCATGGGTCCTAGATATTGTATCCTCTGCAAAAAGGATTGTGAGAACACACAACACTTGTTGGTGGACTACGATTTTACATTGGTTGTATGGGGGAAGATAATTATACACAAAAATTTATTGTGCACTTGGACAGGTAACTCATTAGTGGTATGTTTAAATTTATGGCATAAACAAAACTTCATTTTTCCAATGCTGTCGGCATATACCTGTTGGTTTATATGGAAGGAAAGGTACACAATGATCTTTGAAGATCATCAACCAACTATTCAAAGGGTGGTGCATCGGGTTTTAGCTGCCATGAAGGACCACATAAAGAAGCCAATAGTTGTTGTTCAGAGAAAGAGGCAAATCTGCCATTCATTGGGTGGAACGACTGGTTGGTTTGATGGAGCGGTGATGTCCTCAGGATAGAACAGTGGAGTAGGAGGCATCATTAAGTTCAATGAACAGTGCTTCATTAAATGGTTACTCAACTGTGGACATGGGACGAATACTAGAGCAGAATTGTTGGGAGCTTGGGATCTTCTCACCTTAGCTTCCCGGCTTTCCATTCCCACTATCCATGTTCAAGTTGACTCCAAGGTCATTATAGACTGGCTGAGGCATAAAGGTTGCCTTCAGGTTGTTCTATTGGATTGTTGGAAACACAGACTTATGAGCTTAATCGATCTTTTCCTATCTATCACTTTTGCCCATGTTTATAGAGAAGATAATGAAGTGGCGGATAGTCTCTCCAAGCAGGCTTTACACAAGGATCTTGGGAAGATCTACTATTATCAATGTGTTGAGGAACGTGAGGGTCCTCAATTGACATTCGACCTTTATTAGATACTCAGTTTACTTTTGAGTTTCGTGTTTGCTCTGAGTTTTTCTATTTTTTTGGATAGGGAACTATTATATATTTATTTTTGTGTGCCTATGTTATGACTTGTCAGATGTCTTAGATAGACTATGAAGCATCAAATGAGATATATTTTAGCTGCTTCTTGGAAGACTAGTTTTTTGTCGTGGTACTTGCTTTGTATTGAAGAAATACAATCATACTATTTTCCTTGGCGATTATGATTCCATGGGTGCTGATTTGGAGACTTGAATGTATGGGAACTTTTTGTAAAGACAAGTTTATATTTGCTATATAAATATAAAGTGGAATTTTTCTGTGGAAAAAAAAACTCATTTGGCTTGACACCCGTATATGAATAGATATAAGAAATTGCTTAACGCCCTGACATTAGAGGTACACAAATTAACAATTTAAAGTAAGACCAAGTGCAATATGGAAGATATTTTTATATTTAACTTATTACAAGAATTTATTATTTTTTCTAATGAAGTTTTAGATTTATTATTTTAATTTCAATGATAGAGATTTGGTTAAATTCCATAGATTATGTAATGCTTAAGTTGTTCATTTACACAGTAGTGATATTTTTCGTTTCTCTTTTTTATCTTTGTATTTCTATTGAACAATTAGTCCCGGAGGTAAAGAATAGTGAAAAAGGTATCTAGGTTAATGAGTAGTCGGAGTTATGTTGGGAAGCACAATGCCACTCTCTCTTTCCTCTCTATGAAAGGTTTTTGGGGCAGGCCTCCTTGTTACTATTAAATGATATATTTTTTAAATAATTAATATAATATAAAAAGTTAAGAGGTTAGTTGGATAATGTTATGGGATTTAGGGTTAATAGTGTCAATCATGGATAACTATATTCAATCATAATTAACCATGTTCAACTATAATCAACTAAATTTAACTATAAGAGTTAATGGGATAGTGGTTAGGACACATTAATTGGTTGAATAATCAATGACTAGGGAGATTACGAATAGGTAAATTAATTATTAATCATTAGTTATTAGATCAATAATTGATTGGGGTTATTTTGGATTATTGATTTAAAGGGTAATAGATTAAGTATTAAAAAAATGGATTAAGTATTAAGAATTAGAAATTGGAAACCTAAAAGCTTTCCATTAAAATTAAGAATTGAAAACCACCCTATATTAAAAAACAAACATGAAAATTCACTTTGTTTTATTTATAAATAAACAAAAAGATACTGATTTAATTTATTAATAACAATTGTGAATAATTATGGTTAAGAATTAATTTGTAAAATATATAATAAATAACCTATTATAATATAATATAATATTCATGTGCTGCAAAGAATCAGAGGGATTGATGTAATTTTATGTGCAGTTAAGTCAATGAAAGAATCAGAGGGATTAACATTAATTTGGTTATTACAATGTTCGATGAGTAAGGAGCAACATTCACTAAATTATGGAGATTGAGTAAATGATCTTCTGAGTTCTTGTTTTCATTACTCCGAATATAAAATGTATGTTTCAATAACCATAAGTAGATTAAGTTGTAAAATAAAAAATAAAAAAAAATCAGTGCACACATAATAACATTAAAATTCTAGCTACACAAAGATGTTAATGCAGTATAAATTTGTTTTCGTAGTGGAAGTGGATCCATTAGATTGCATTGCATATGTTGTTTTCATAATGAAAGTGGATCCATTAGATTGCATTGCATATGGAGTATTGGAAGAAATTGTAAGGTAGAAAAAAAAGGAAGGATAAAATCCTTCAAACAGAGTTCGTATAGAAGTTAAAAATTTATTAGTTAAGTTACAAAACAATTGGAATATAAATATAATTAATTTTTTTTATAATATATATTAAAATTTAGCAATTACTAATATATAATCAAATACATAATAAGATTTAATACAATATAGTAAATAATATAATAATAAATTATGAACCAATTACTATGTATAATTCAAATTTTCAAAATATGCAATATGTACAATTTTTTAAGCAATTTTCACAATAAAAAATATTTACAACAATTCTAGTATTCATGCATTGATTAAAATTCATATTCAATTCAAAATGCAAGATTCAAGTAAATTTCACCATTTTGATTCTGCATAGCCTATAGAAAAAATGGCCATATGGAAAGGAGAGATACTAATAACATTTTTTATCTGGAAATTTATTCTATGTCCTTTTTGCAAGTCCACCTTGTTAAACAAGACTCCAAAGGCCACGAAGTGAGACTTAATAGCATTGACCGTTCAAAAACAAATGACAACATTATGATATCACTTGTATTTATTCCACTGACATGAATTTAATGACTTGAATGAATAGATTCCCTGGTTAGCTAAGATTAAAACTTCAAACCTAGGTTATTTAAGATTGGAAAAGAAATTGCATTGTGTAAGAGTTCGACCATTAAAATTCTCCCACTTGCCATATACCCATATTTGATCAACTTATCTTTAGACTATTACTAAATAAACATTTTTAAAAAAATATAGATCTAAAAGTTGAATTTCCTTTTCTAAGATTTGGTTCTATGGAATCAGTTCTCTCTGCCACATTTTTGTGAGACCCCAACCGTGATATATATGGAATACTATTTCTGCCACGGATTTTCCCAGTAAACTAGTTTTCATTTCATGAAAATGATGTTATCCTCTTGACAGATCAAAGAATTATGAATATTGTCCAGGGAATCCGGTCCAAACTATACCTGCAAATCCAATCTTATCTTTGATGGACTATGAAACGAACAAGGTCATTACCAAGTGGCCAGTCCATATTGTCATGTGATGGAGAGGGAAAATATTGTCATAATTCATTGATGTCTCCTAAAGAATTCGAAATGCAGGCTTGCATGTTACATGTACCATATTTTGGTTTTTGCATATTACATGTACCATAACAATAACTCACAAGAACTCATGTTTGTAGCTCTTGCAAATCATATTCACTTTAAAATTTAAAAACAAACATTGCTCAAATCACAATCAATCATTTGGATATTGTACATAGCTATAAGCGTTGTCAATTAAATGTTTTAATGTAGTCACAATATCACCTTTACAATACATGGATTATGAAAAAGATTAATCTATGTCTGATACATGTATAAGCTATTAACTTCATAACTAAGTGGGAATTTGGAAAAACACAATTAGTCATCCACAAATATAAAAGAAAAGTTATTAGAAAATTTCATAAATATAAAATACGAAGTTCCTTTGTCATTCAACTTAGATACATTCAAAGAATTAACAATAATTACTAAATGAGTTTGTGTTTTCTTACTTTTTTTAAATGTTGATATATAAATAATATATTATCTCAAACTAGTTGTTGCAAGCTTTTTCTTATCTTCTATAGGTTATGAAGAAGTCTCTATGCAAAACAAAGAACAAGTCCCTATGCAAAACAAGATCATCTATTTTTAGGAATTTTAACCAATTGCAAAAATAGTGATTACCAAGATCTCATGTTTGTAACTATGCAAATCATGTTCACTTTAAAATTTAAAAGCATTCTTCAAAGGATAATCAATCATTTGTATCTTGTCATTAGCTATAAGCATTGTCAATTAAATATCCCAATATACCCACAATATCACCTTTACATCACATGGATTATGAAAAAGATTAATCCATGTGTAAACCAATTACTACTTAACCAATGAGTATGTTCAGAGTATGAGTAATCCAATTTGGAAAAGCATAAATAGTCATTCACATATACAAAATAAAAGTCAAAATAACAGTCATTAGAAAATTTCATAAATATAAAAATGCAAACTTCCTTTCCATTCAACATAGATTCATTCAAAGAATTAACAATGATTCTTAAATGAGTTTGTGTTTTCTTAAAAACAATTTAAATGATGATTTATAAATGTTATATCATCCCAAACTAGTTGTTACAAGCTTTTTCTGCTCTTTTATAGGCTATGAAGAAGTCTCCATGCAAACCAAAGAACAAGTCCCCGTGCAAAGCAAGATCATATATGTTTAGATATTTTAGTCAATTGCAAAAACAATGATTTCATATTTGATATGTGAGTCTCATACATATACTTAATCATTGTAATCTTCATGAAACATGAGTCATGGATCTTGGACTACAAAAGCATGACCCAAATTGCCATTTTTTGAAGGTTGAAGTGTGAACTCTACTCAACACTTTCCAATTGACCATTAAACTACATTTTATGAGTCACACTTGTAGATTTGTAGTTAAATTCAAGAGATAATTCTATGTATTTGAATTTTTATTTTAAATTCTATCATCCATTTTTCATGTTTTTTGTTCTTTTTTTTTGTAGTTTTGTGGCCTAAGATTAATTCATTTCTAATCCATCATGTATTCATCATAGAGAGTTGTCAAGGATATCTCCAGAGAATTTCAATCACAAAGAACAATCACAAAATGTGCAAGCTTCCATGCTCAAGACATTACAACTCTTTCAAGAAAGATGTAAAAAGCAAAATACAACCACCCAAAGATAATTATGTTATGAAGGATAGTATTAATAATTAAGATAGATGAGGAAAATTTCATGATTATGATTCCTAAGCCATGATCAAGGAAACTCTCTAGTCAATCTCAGTGCAAACAAAATGCCCATCTTTCCAAAGGTGGGTCTTAATCAATCTTACATTAGTTATTGATCTGCATGACTATCTAAAGTATACAATATCTAAGATCGATATGAAAAAAATTCTTGTTATCAATGCATAAGAACTTAGTTGACATAAATAACTCTCATGTCCATTCGTCGTTGAGAGAGAAAATCTAAAAAAGTGTCATCACAAGGATAAAATTGTGAGCCAATGAAGTCAAGTCATAGTAAGGCAATGATACCAACTACCAATATCATTGACTTTGCATTGAAAATAGAACCAAAAATTTAAGAGTACGAAAAGACCAACATGTTGAACCTTTGATAATCCAAAGCATTAACATAATATACACCATAAGTTCAGTAAGAATAAGAATTATGTGATTGTAGGGAATTAATCCAACCTTCAAGAAAAATAATACTCTCAACTATTGTAGCATGTACAAGCTCATTTTTTACCCTAGTCATTTGCTTATCTCCCAGACTTTGAAGAAATGAACTCTAAAACTTGAAATGATGAGAAAATGGAATATGCAATTTTTTAAACCAAAGCCAATGACCGAATTTTCTCCCAAGAGAGGTCAAGGTGAACTTCCTTTCTTTGAAGAGTTCCTTTTAAGCTAAAATGCATTGTTTGTTTATTTGTAAAAATGAGCTTTATGGCTTTTGCAGCCAAACCAACAAGAAAAAAATCATTCCTAAGGGATACTACAAAGTGAAACTCTTCCTTTTGATGTTGTCATAAACATTTGCAGTTAGAATCTATAGTAATTTTTTGTCCTTTTTTCCTTATAGAGATAGACTACTTTACAAAGCACACTCCTTCAAAATCTTTCAAATCTTGTGTAAAAGGTAGGAGATCAATTTTGGAAAAAAATTTCAACCAAATACCTAATAGGATAATTTTCACTTACAAGCGATGCAATTTTTCATTACATACCATTGATATAGTATGAAAAAAATGGTGGAAAAGAGAGTTGATACCACTGATGTAAAAGTGAATAGAACTGAAGCCTTAAGATAGAAGCACTTGAGCCTAGACAAGTATATCATAAAAAGGAAGAAAAATAGGGGGTGAATTGACTTCAAGTGAATGCCAAGTCATTCATGTTTTGGCCTCTTGTTAAGATCAAAAGGAAGAATCACTTGAACCTAGACAAGTATGTCATAAAAAAGGAAGAAAAATAGGAAGTGCATTGACTTCAAGTGAATGTCAATTCATTCATGTCTTGGTATCTTGAGTTGTATATAGCATAGGTACAACACACACCCCTCCTCGACCCCCTTGCCATCTGCCTAGGGGTCTATTTCTTCTCTAGGAAATGTTTGAAAAAAGGAACAACAGAGAAACATTTTTTATATGCCTAGATCCCATTTTTTCCTTTTATGTGGAAAGGTGGCTAATGTCACATGGAACTAGATATAATTACTTTGTGATATAAATTGAGATTTTCATGTGTAGAGTGATGCTTAATTTTCTTGCACTCCACACATTGAGAGTATCTATAAGATTTAGTAAAAAACTATTTTACTTAAGTATTTGTAGCCCAAGGAAATACCTACAAATTTGGAAAATAGAATAGTAATGGGGGTGCTTCAAATCCCTTGGACCTGTCAAAGGGAATGTGGAATACTACGGCATACTAAATACCAAATTTATGCTAGGTACATATGGGATGGTGGGAACTTTATCCATTGAGCTAGTGGTGCATAGTTGGAGGTGATTCATTGTTGGATATGCACCTAATAAGGACACATAGTTTCATATTGTAATTGCATAATACATCTATGTCATTTGCATATTGATATTTGAATCTCTTGTCAATTTAACCTTAGACTCTTGAAATGGGACATTTGCTAGGAAAAATAATATCATACCTTGGTATCTCCAAAGAAGAAAGATAATAAGTTGGTTTACTTCAAATACCAAGTTTCTTTTGCCTAGTGTGTAACGAAAGTGGAAGAAAACTTTAAACAAAACCTCACTGAAGATATTTTAAGACACGTTTACTATGAAATATAGTCTATCACCCATTTTATATTTATATGATGGACATCAATTGTCAATGAAGGTATATAGAAGAGTTCTTGGCTTCAACAAAGATGGTTTTCCTTGGAAAAGAGGAAATGATTTATGAAAGTAAAACAAAACTAACAAACATCTATGAAAACTTGCAAAAAATAAGTAACCCTTGATTGTACAATATTCAAGATGTTCCATTTCTATTAATTGGTTGATTTTATAGATGAAGAAGGTCCCTTGGTCATATTGAAATTAAAAATATGTGGACGCATATTCTATTTGCTTATTCTAGAGAGGGACTTGGAACAACAGTGAAGACATATATTCAATTTGTTAGCTTCTGGTAGTCAACTTCGTGGTTCATAAAATAATCATTAAAGTTATTACATAAATCAATAACTTGTCAAATTTGAATTTATTGACATCCTTGATGTCGATAGGTGTTTGATTATTAACTTACTAGATCCCTGAAGTGGCAAAGATAATGAAGATAAAGGCTCTTTCATTAGAAGGTTAGGCCTTGAGTAGTTGGAAACTAAAGTTTGAGTGATTGATATTTGTCTAATTAGAGTTTAAACTTGAATAAGATTCCAACTTTTCTATATTGAACGCATAGTGGAATATATATTATGTTAGATTGGTTATGTGTGTGGACAAACCTTGGAATGCCTGAACATTAAACATTAGTCATTAAATTTGAGTTACCATTTCAATATCAACATTAGTCTCCACTTTTTATGCTATTGTTGGTGTGGGAACAAGTCCTCTTCAGAAACAATTGTTTTTCATAAACTTTAAACATTTGGAGAACACAGAATGAGATAAACATTACATACCAAGCATCTGGGTGCCACAATGCACACTCTTAGGTGTGTCAAGTTGTTTTATGGCTCTTCACCCTTTTGGACATATTCTTCCTTCTGTGATTTTTCTTTCTTTCAAAGATTTGTTCAACATTCTTAGATTCACTTCTACTCTGCTTGTTGATGGATTCTATGAAACCAACTTCCTGATTGATTTGTTGCTTCCCTTCAATATCTTTAGATCCATTTTGTTTATCTTGATGGAGATCTCCAATATTCTCTTTTGGTTGCCCTGATTGTGCCGAAAAAATATCTGGTTTAAGTTTGTTATGAGGTTGTTCTACGACTGCTGAGATTTTCTGATTTCTATTTGACACACTCTTTTTAAGTTCAAATTCATCATTCGCCTTTGATTTTTTTTTATGTTGTCCAACTTCACATGGTTCATCCATATTTTTCATTTCTGAAATTTTTTCACTAATAGGTGCATTCTCAACAACTAAATTTTATGTAGTAATTTCATATTTAGTTGCTCCCAATAATTGATTATTAGAAGTCAGGTTATCAACTGGCATCTTCAAATTCAAGTTATCAATTGGAATTTTCAGTTTAGACTCTATCACATTGTTTAGTAGTTTCCTTTTACTTTGATAAATCCTTTCCTCTTTTCCACAAGAAAACTATCTTTGTTGAAGACAAGAACTCTTCTATATACTTCTATCAACAATTGATATCCATCATAAAAATCTCAAATGGGTGATCGACTACATTTCATAGTAAACATGTCTTAAAATCTCTTCAATGAGGTTTTGGTAAAGTTTTCTTCTACTTTTGGTACACACTAGGAAAAAAAAACTTGGTATCTGAAGTAAACCAACTTATTCTCTTTCTTCTTTAAAGATACCAAGGTATGACTATGATTTTTCCTAACGAGTGTCCCATTTCAAGAGTCTAAGGGTAAATTGACAAGAGACACAAATATCATTATGCAAATAACATAGATGTACTATACAATTACAATATGAAATTATTCATCCTTCTTGGGTGCATATCCAACAATGAAGCACATCCAATGGTGCACCACTAGCTCAATGGAGAAAGTGACCCCCATCTCATGTGTACCTAACACAAATTGGGTATTTCTTATGCTACAATATTCCATATTCCCTTTGACAAGTACAAGGTCTTTGAAACACCCCCATTATTATTCTATTTTCCAAATTTGTAGTTACTATTTCCTTTAGCTACAAATCCCCAAGTGAAACCAATTTTCACCACACCTTCTAGATAATCTCAATGTGTATTGTGAAATACAATTAAACATCACTCTACACATGGAAATGTCACTTTATATCACAAAGTAATTATATCTAGTTCCATGTAACATTATCCAACATTCCACATAAAAGAAAAAAATGGGATCTAGGCATATAAGAAATGTTTCTCTATTGTTCCTTTTTTCAAACATTTCCTAGAGAAGAAATAGACCCGTAGGTAGGTGGTAGGGGCATCGCGGGGGTGTTTTACATATTTTGTACATAGCTATAAAGTCCAAAACATGAATGACTTGACATTCACTTGAATTCAATGCATGTTAATTTATCTTAACCCATCACCTCACAATTAGTTCCAAATAAAATTAATTTATTGAATAAGAACACAACTGGGTTTTTAATGAAACATTACAATGGAAGAAAAAATACAAAAAAAAAACACATTGCACATGATATTTCTTGGTAAAAACCACTAGAAAAACCCGGAAGGGAAAACCAAATATGTGAGCTTTATTGTTATTAATCTAGGCTCCCTTCCTGGGATAATGGACCACCTGAGGAATAAAAAAAACAAATATCCAATACCTACAAACCTCAAGATCATTCCTTCGATCTTGTTGGTTGGTTGTTATCTCCCTTGTTTCCCCTTTTCTCATTTCCTCAAACCATTCCCTACATATTTGGATAAATGTCCTTCTCCACCAATCAATGAGATCTCTCTCTCTCTCTCTCTCTCTCTGTGTGTGTGTGTGTGTGTGTGTGTGTGTGTGTGTGTGTGTGTCTATGTATAATCCTCTCACTTAGGATGCCTTTTATAGCCTTGAGTTTACCATAAATCCAAAACCCCAGATCTCCAAAGTGATCAAAGGATGAGATCAGATTTCACCTTCACTTTAGATCTAATGAATAGGATTTAATTAACTCACTTAAGTTCCTAATGAAAAAAACTTATGCATTTAACTTAATTAAACTCCATTAATCATAAAAGGGATTTCACTTTAATAATCACTTTATTAAAGTGAAACTCCTAATTTATGAGAGGTATCAATGACGACTTCCACTTGCTAGACACCAAACCAATGTGGAAGTACATGTATGATGCTCCATACATTAACACTCCCTCTTAGTGAATAAGGTACTTCCACCACCTAAAGGTAGATCTGTCTTCGCTACCATGGATTCTCTCCAATCCACCTGATAAACTTCTCCCTTAGAAATGAAAGGTATTCCCGCCATTTCGTTCAGACCCTTCTTTGAAGACTTGCTACCTTTGAACATGCTCCTAGAATCCTCCTGCTCTTGAGCATCCTGCATGGTCATCTCGTACCATGACTCCTTCTTGACCGAATTGGAATGTTGCTCCTTCCCGCCTGAACCTAAAGGTTGACTCCCTCTGAGCTACTCAACCTTCAGAGCTACTTGCTCCTTTTTCTCTACCACTCTAGTGCTTTTCATTTCTCATATAGGCTTGCTCTTTAACCTATACAATTTTTTCTCTCAAACTAAAAAACCCATTGTTTTGTTTGAGCTAAAACCTCTAGGATTAATCCACACCTATCCATCCTGGAACACTATGTCAAATCCCTTCTTCTCAATCGTTGATACTGTGAGAACACTTCTCCTATGTTCTGGAATCCATAGCACATCCATCACTCTCAACATGCCTCCTAACTCCATCTGGAATGGTAGTGTCCCAGATCCCTTTACTACATGCTTGATGCCCATACCAAGTTCCACATGCACGTATGAGTCTAACTCTATGAAGCTCTTGAATAGCTTTGATGCTCTTGTCATATGAAATGTGGCTCTACTATCTATAAACCACACACTAGTTGATATTATGCCCAAGGAAGTTTGGAAAACAAGTAAGAAATATTGTTCAAACTTCTTGGAAATTCCATCCACTTGATCCTTTGCCGACACAACTACCTCTCATTTCATATTGTTTATTCCCTTATTCCTCTCTGAACAATTTGAAGCATAGTGTCCCTTCTTATGATAGTTAAAACACTTGACCTTACTTAGGTCCTTCCCTGTGCCAGGTTGTGAAGATGAATTTCCACTTGTGTTCTTCATGACCTTCACCTTGCCCTTCTTTACATGAATGGAAAGTGCAAGGTTCTCCTCATCGTCATCCTCTTGCAGGCATCCCAAAGCCTCTCGATGAGTCTCCTCCTGGATTCAATCATCCCATAATTATTTGAAGTCCAAAATATTCTCTCAAGCACAAATTCCTTAGGTGAATCAAGTCCAAGGCTTGGTGAAACTATTCAATCAATGAATCATGTTGAGGAAAAGGTATGAGGAACCTCACTCCAACACTTTCGAATATTACTAGGATAGGGTAAGATAGTTGGGATTATCACTCGAGGTTTATATCCTAAGACAAAAATATCAATTGATTCTACAGAAATAAGTACAGGGAATAAATGTTGTCTTTTATAATTAAACTATGCAAAAAAAGAAAGTGAAAAATGTATATGTAATGTGTTTTTAGGATTAAGAAACAAATGAAATACAGATCTAAAAATAGTGTCAGAAAATACACATGTGAGACCAAAATCAAAAAAGTGATTTTATTAATGTCATTCCAAGTTACAATCACAACCCCTTTTCAAATCCTTGCAAGGATATGGACCAAGATCAAATTTAGAGGCCCGCAGGGGTGTAGACGGATTGGCAAGTGCCGTGTAAATGGAAGCAAATATGTAAAAAGAGGTCTCAAGGTTGATTCTCACCCTGATTTACTCGGAGGGCGTGCTTGCGGGTTGTATGTTTCTCCCTAGGGGTTATAAGGCAGCCGGCAGGATTCGACCCCGTGTCACGCGAGTACGGTACTGTCGTTGTTACCGATTCCCCTAGTTACAAAAAAAAAGAAAAAAAGAAAAAAAAAAGATCAAATTTAGAAGTCTCTGATGGGCACCATACAAAAAGAATCTGACAACAAGAGAGGACTGAGACTACAAGTTTGGATCAAATTAGCCACAAAAATACCATAGACTGATTCTGCAAAATATTCCCTATCAATATGAAATCTAATTCATATACAAATCAAAATACACAGACTATCAAGATCACATGATCAACCTTTCATTGAAAAGATGTTGAAATATGTATCTCAATCCTTGAATCTTGCTATATTCAATAAGACCATGCTACCAACAAAAGGGTTAAGACTCTAAAATAACTCACAATGAATGAAAGTAAGTAATCTCACAAGAATAAGAGCAGACCTTATATCATAAAATTCGTCATTTTTCTCTCTCCCTTTGTCCCTTCCTTTGATCATCTTTTATCTTCCTCAAAGAAGTTGTGTTAGTTTCAAACTACCATTAGTTAAGTCATAATAGACTCAATATTAGTTAGGGACAAATATAATAATAATGATAAGGGTTTATTAAATAATAACTAATAGGTGGGACCCCTAATATTTTAAATATTTTAAAGTTTGATTCCCTCCTTGTTGCTCCATAATTTGTTTTTAAAATAAATCATGCCACCTCATAAATACGCACATAAAAAAACACTTTAATATTCCCTTGTGTCTCCCAAAATTATCCATGTATATATCAAAATGATTAAATTTATTTTTCCACCACAAAAATAAATAAGACTTGTTGTCCAAAAATGAAGATAATAGTAACAGGTTGTCTCAAAATAACCAAAACATAAATATTGTCTTGCAATAATCAAAAGCCATATTTACTATGAAAAACAGTCTACTTCTTCCCACTGTTTGCTTCTTTTTCTGCTATGTTTGTAGAGTCGATATTCTCATTTCTTGGATGATTGGATGCATGAGGTTGTACCTCATTGAGAATTGGGTATTGTTCATTAGTTTGTTGGTAATGAGAGGTAACTGACTAGGAGGAGTCACTAGAGTACTTGGCATTGTCAATGTTTCTTGAAAACCTGCACAGAAGACCTAGCTAAAGCAAGTACAAACAAATCTTATCAAGAAAAGGATGAGAGATTCAATATGGAAGAATGAGAAAATATATTCACACTACTCCAATGATCTAATCAATATGAATATAATGAATGAGTGATATACACTCATATATAGGAAAGAACATTCCATAATTAAAAAAAGTGAACAAGTAGTGAGATTTTTCTTAGGAATGCATGCATAATAGTGATGGTCTAAAATATAAAGTCTAAAATAGAACTAGCTTCAATTAACTACCACTTGAAATTATAAATATTTCCAACACCCCCCTGAACATCACTATGGAGTAATAAAAAATGAGTCCCAACAACTAGGCCATATTAGGTACTCATGTACAATGAAACTAATGAACACTTAATAAAAATGAGGAAATAGGGAGAATCACGTGGGAACAAAACCCCCCCTCAAAAGACAAGGAATCAAAAGAAGAAGAGGCAACTGTTAGGAAACTGTGTTCTTCACTCCAGAACGATCCCGCAAAGTTAGAAACTTCATCCCAATGAAGGTGTTGGTGAAGACATCAACATTCTATTCATAGGAAGGACAAAACTATAGATCAATGATCCTGTCATGTACTAGATCTCTGATGATATGCATGTGGACCTCATTGTGTTTGGTTCGATTTCGTTGTATTGGATCTCTGCAAAATCTCAGTGTACTCTGATTGTCACACCATATGATAGTAGGACAGTGAAACTAGATGCTAATCTTGGTAAGGAAGTGTTGAAGCCAAAGTTCCTGAATGACACAACTGACTACTCCTCTATACTCGGCCTCTGCAGAAGATAAAGAAATAGTTGATTTCTTCTTACTTGACCAACAAATAGGGCCTGAACCCAAAATAAGAGTGTACCCAGAAGTGGACTTGTGATCTGTGTCATCGCCAACCAAATCTGAATTTGTGAATCCTATGAGATCCAATGCACAACCAACTACATAGTGAATCCCATAACTCATGGTGCCATGAACATATCTAAGGATGCACTTTGAATCCTTCTAGCGTAGATCATGGGGATCCTGCATGTATATGGAAAATGCTTCTACTGCATATGAGATATCTGGATGAGTGTGGGTGAGATACACAAGACTTCCCACCAACTGTTGATACAAAGTATTATCCACTAGTGGTGTATCCCCTCCATCCTCAAGTTTGATCCAAGATAAGAAGGGTGTAGGTGAAGACTTACAGTCTATCATGTGGAATCTATCCAGAAGATCCCTGACATACTTATCCTAAGAAATTTTGATGCCAGAAGCATTCTGACTAATAACAAGACCAAGAAAGAAGTGAAGTGGACCCATGTCCGTCATAGAGAACCTGTCATGAAAAATATCTTTGACCACAACAATGGTTGAAACAGAGCTACCAGTGATCAAAATATCATCAACATAGAGTACTAAAATCATCAAAGAGTAAGTATTCTTCAACATGTAAACATTGCAATTAGATTTACATCTAACAAAATCATGTGAAAGCAGATAAGAATCCATTTTTTCATACCATGCTCTAGGTGCCCGCTTGAGGCCATAGAGTGAATTCTTCAATCTGCATACTAAATATGAGTTATGAATAAGCCTCGGTGGCTTCTCCATATAGATCTCCTCTGAAATATCACCATGAAGAAAAGAATTACTCACATCCATCTAGTGAACTTCCCATCCTTTGGTTGTTGCAATGGCTAGAACCAATCTAATGGAGTCCATTGTTTCTATAGGAGAAAATGTCTCATCATAATCAATCCCATAAATCTGTTGAAATCCTTTTGCAAATAATGTTTCCTTGTACCTTCTCACCTGACCATATGCTACTCTCTTGGTCCTATAGACCCATTTGAATTTGACAAGTTTCCTCCCTGGTGGAAGTGGAACCAGATCCCAACTTCGATTTTCTAGGAGTGATTCATACTCCTCTTGCATGGTTTATTCCCATAATGGATTTCCCACAACCTCACTATAGGTCTATGGATCATAAGATTGAACCATATATAATTGCATGGGAATCGTTGGTTCAGAAGCTAAAAATACATGAGAAGGCTCCTCATGCTAAGATCAATTCCTCCTCGAATCCAATGGATCCACTGCAAGGTCACCTGCTTCTTGAAGTGTGGATTGTTCTCACTTGGGCATATGCTGAAGCTCTGGCGCTTGCTCCTCATTCGATTGTACTACATTCTCTTATCCATGTATAGAATCCTCTAAATATGAGTCTGAATATGTAGCATCTGAGTGTATGGAATCATCATCTATGATGTCTAGAACCGATGGAAGCACAAGAGTATATGCATGTTGCACTGGTGGTGCATGAAAAGGACTCTCCTCAAACTAAACATTGTGCTCAATGATGAGTCAGTATGTAGAGGGATCAATCAACCTGTAACCCTTCACATCATCTAGATATCCCACAAAGATGCAAGGTGTTCTATGTGGATCTAATGCTTTCCTCTTTTCAGAAGGAATATGGGCCCATGCATGAGATCCAAAGATGCAGAAGTTTGTGACATCTGGTTTGTCACTTGTCCAAGCCTTAAAATATATCATGTCCTCAATAGATCTTTGAGGAGATATGTTTTGTATGTAAGTATCAAACTTAAATGCCTCATCCCAAAGCTTGTAAGGAAATGATATTGCATGCAACATGCAGTTGGTCATCTTTTTGAGAGATCTATTCTTCCTTTCAGCAACTCCATTCCACTGTGGAGAGTATGGAATTGAATTTTGCAACTGGATACTAGCCTCACGACAAATATTTTGAACAAATTTATTGATATAATCCCCCCCATTTTTTGTACGGAGGATCTTTATCTTCTTCCCAGTTTGTGTCTCTACTAGAGCTTTGAAGTTTTTGAGATGCTCAAAAACTTCAGACTTTTTCCTGAGAAAATAAACCCCAATTATAGCTTGAGTAATCATAAATAAATGTAAGTACATACCTTGCTTTGTTGATGGAAATATGTGGAAATGGACCTATGATATCACTGTGAACAAGTTCCAAGGAAGAGGAGGCTCTCCTTGCCTTCCCCTTTTCAAACTTCTCTTCAGGATGCTTGCCAAGAATTCATCCTTCACAAACCCCTTCAGAAAAGTGAATGTCTGGCAAGACTTTGACCATTCCTTGCTTGGAAAGTCGTTGCATGCACCTAAAGTTTAAATGACCAAATATCTCATGCCATACTCTGCTACTATCATCAACATGCGTAAGTAGTAAAGAGGAGTCATGGTCAACAAACTTAGTGAATTTATAAAACCTTGATTTGTGATATACCTCACCAATTGCGATAATGGAATTGTCATGCATGTCAAGTATAGAAATTGAATATGATGTAAATTAAACATTTTTACCTATATGACTGATTTGATAAACTGAGAGAAGATTTATAGAAATCTTTGGAACATGTAAAAAAATCTCAAAAATTCCATTAGGGAGTTCCACTCTTCCCTCTCCTGCTACTGCTACTGGAGTATCATCCCCCATGAGAATAGGGGGTCTTGAGCATGAACCCAAAGAAGTAAAAACTTCCTCTTTGGCTGCCATATGATGTGATGCACTAGAATCTATAATCCATGAATCAAATGAGGAATTAATTGCAGCTAGAGCATGATTACTACCTTTCTTAAGAGCATGATCTTCTTCCTTCTTCTTCTTGGCTCCCTCAGGAATGGAGTTTCCAAGGTTGTTATGATGAAGTAAATGTTCCATAAGATCGATTTGCTTCTTCATGCATGTGGATTCTTCATGATTTGGTTTATTGCAATAAGTGCATTTTTTCCTTATTCTTCTTCTTCTTCTTCTCTTTGGAATTTGAAGAGTCTTTGTAACATGAAGAATCCTTGAAGGGTTTGGAATATCCCTCCTTTTCTTTTTGTTTCTTCTTTCCTTTTTGTTTGGATTTTTTATTGGATGACCATTTTTCATCTTGCATGGTGAGTGCATGTGCTTTGGGTTCCTTAATTAGACCCATATGGATGTTTTTCTCTTGATCATGTTTGAGAGAATCAATGAACTACTCCATGGTAGGAATCTTCCACTTTGCATCGCTTAAGTCACACCATTCTAGATAGCATTTGTATCCCTTTAATCATTTTCTTAGAGCTTCTTTTCATCTCTATATGTCGGAGGAGTGGCAGGTACTTTGTATCCATCTACTACTGATCACCAAACATCGAATCATTGTGCTTGTATATAAGTTTTCATTCTTCTTCTCCATAATGCATAGTTCTCACCATCAAACTGTGGTACCCCAATCCTAACATGATCTCCTTCTAGTGGTTAGACTACTTCTTGAAGGACCTTCTCTGATACCAATAGTTGGATTACTAAGAGGAGGGGTGAATCATTAATGAGAAATCTTAGTACTTTTAACCACAATATATTCTTCAACAATAATCAACAGTTTATCATTAGGATTCAATATATCATCGGCA
>WSFP011432806.1:0-21436 GCA_009831015.1 Picea engelmannii
AATGGAAAGATACAACTCCAGACGATGCCACTTGGGAGTCGACCACCATTCTACAACAATTTCATCATCTTAATCCTTGAGGAAAAGGTTGTTCTTCAAGGGGGAGGGTATGTTAGGGACCTAACCTCCCTAACCCCTCATGTAGGTAGAATAATATAATTCCATGTAATAAAGGTCAATATTAATAAGGCCTAGCAATAAGAAAGAATAATTCAAATTTAAGAAAACCTAATAGAAGCTTCCACTTCTAGAAGGATATTCCTCTAGATTGTTCTTTTGGATAGATAGATCTAGTATAAATAGGAGTAGAGGGTATGAGAAATATTGTCTTGGATATTATTGTAATAGAACTCTTCTCTACTGGAGTTTTCCCTCTCGAAGAGGCAAGTGAACATTGATATCATTAATCAAGGTGCTATTTATGGTGTTATTATGGTGTTATTCCAGTAGTGTTCTGGTTATATTATTTTTTCCTACCATCTCTAGATAAAATATTTATTTTTTTCATACTCTTTAATATCTAGAATAATACATATCCCTAACGCTCATCATTCATCAAACGATCCAACAAAACCTACTCTAAAACCAAGTTTTGTTTCAGACACCAAGACTACTTTCTCTCCTACTCAAACTTGCGAGGTGAATGCAGTCCAATCCACTTCATCTCAGCAACCACAAAGTAAGAATAAAAACAAGGGTAAATCCAAGAAATATTTTAACAAGTAGGATAATCCAAAGACTGTTGATACTCAACATAATAGGAAGCCTAAGTTTTTTTTTATGATCTGTGAGAAAGACCACTACATGAAAGCCTTCCCTCATCGTGAGGAAGTCTCTAAATTTCTGAAGGGTACCTCCCAACTGGTTCAACGACAACATTTGGTTGCACAAAATACTGCCCCTCCGCAAGGGGGAAATGCAAGTCATTCCCACCATGGGGATACTTGCATGAGAACCTATGAGGTGTACATGTTTAAGGCGATTAATCTAACAACTCGATAAAATACTTATGAAATTCCTCTAGGTGATTAGGTTAATGGAAAGGTTGTTAATTTTCCCTCCACATCCAATACTCCTCCATTTTCCAATCCTCTTCAAATCGATAATACAACCTTTGACGTCATGTTTCACCCACCTAAGAGAATAATTTGAAAAGTGACATTTAATCCAAATACCTATGCTGCCCAAAACTACAACATTTTTTAATATTTAGCGCAGGTTCCTTGTGCTATGTCAGCCCTCGAAGTTCTACAAAATTTTCTGAGTCAATGTAGAACCATGTTTTCAGCTATTGGAGCTATGGATCTAGAGGCATCAAATCTGATCATGTTTAATATGGATTACTTTAAGGAGAATCTCTCCCACCACTTAGCGTTCCAAATTCAAATTTTGGTTGGTGGAAAGAACATCCATCATACTATTTTGGATGAGGAAGCCTCAACCTGTGTCATGTATTTTCCTTGTTGGAGAGCCTTAGGTTCTCTTAAACTTACCCAATATCTTACCACCTTGAAAGAATTTGGTGGAAATGGTTTCCAACCTCACAGACTCTTGCAATCTTTCACTGTGACATTGAAGGGTAAGATTGTTTCGGTCGATATAGAAGTAGTTGACACACCCCTAGATTTCAATTTGTTATGAGGTTGTAGTTGGTTCTATGAGATGATTGTCATTACATCTATAGTGTTTTGTATCTTATGGTTTCCCCATCAAGGAAAAATTATAATTGTTGACCAATTGGAATATATAACTCCAGATATCCACAATGTTGTGATGAATGAGGTCCCTTTTCTAGGAAAATTTAGTATTGAAAGTGTAGGAGTATGTCTCCTTAAATATTCCTCGCTCATGGGGGTTTTTCCTTTACCTTCTCCTACCACCCCGTATGTTTCCATGTTAAATATTATTTCAACTTAGGTGTGAAAATCCATAGAATAATTTTATACTTTTGTAGTACTTGATATCGACAAGGATAGTTCATTGTCTTTGATAAGCTCGTTAAAACATGAAACAGATCCCCCTCCATTCGAATCGAGTCTCACTTAGGATCACATACTTGAACCTTTTTTTCCTCTTCCTAAACAAGGAAAGAAGAAAATTCAGCGGAGGAAACAACACTTGGGGGGGAGGTCTCCAACCTATGGTAATAATGCCGGAGTAAACCCACTAGATTCTATCACAAAAGATGGGGGAAAACACCTCTAGATAGACATGCTTCTTGGAGTGATCCTCTCTTGAGTTTTGATCCCATCATAACCTAGTAATATTTTCTAGAACAAGCTTAGTCTTGGTTTTTTCTCGTGCACGTAAATACATCATAATAGGTTACCGAGCTTAGTCTTTATTCTTTCTCGTGCTTGTTAATACATGAGAATAGGTTACCGAGTATACTTTTATCTCTTTTTTGGACTCGTAAAATATATACGAAAAATGAACTCTTTGGAATCTCCTTTAAGCTATTTTCAGACTCTCTAAACATGAAAATATTGTCAAGTGAGCTTGTTTCCATTCACGCTCATTAAAAGGATTACAAAGGGAATGTTTCATATGATAGTTTACCCCTTTTTTGGCCTTATTAGACTAATTATGAAGAAGGCATACTCTAGTCAAGAATGATTAGAAGAGTTATCCTTGGTATCATTTTATACTTTTTCGGACCATGGAGACTAACTTTACGAAAAAGTACATTATGGAGTCTTCTTTATTGAATCTTTTCAGACTCTCAAAATATGAAAAGGCCATCAATTTTTCTTTCCTTAGACTCATAGAATCTACACAAGGAAGGACCCATCTGGGACCGAACCCTTTCTTGTTCAGTTTTGTTAAACATATGAATATGGGACTCATTGAAGATGATTTAACCAAGTGTTTGTTATCCTCCTCGAGCTCACTAAAAATAATTAGGTACTCGCCTATCTGGGTGAGGTAAAAATTGGGGAAGTGGGTCGAGTATTTTACATTTATGGAAACTTTTTTCTTCCCTTATTTGTATCCTAGGTTTATCGCTTGTCTCTGTGCCATTTGAATCCCATGTTTCATCATACTCTTTTGAATCCTTCAAAAGAGAACCTCTGATTGTCGTCACATTCCATGTGTCATCATACTCTTTCGAATACTTTGAAGAGATTCATTGGTTGTTGTCACATCATCATATCTATCATTCATTCCCTATTGAGTCAATGATTCCAAGTCATTCATTGTGCCACCATATTTTCAAGGGAAGTCAACCTCTACATTTTCACCCTTGTGTAATTTCACCATCATTTGATCTGTCACTATTCATCACTATCCTTATTCATTTCATATCATTGATGGGGGATACATCAAGGACCTCCTTTCATGAGTCTATTTTAATCGACATCAACACATTATCCAGGAATTAGACTAACTTAGTACCTTAGAGCCTACCTGCCTCAATGGCAATTGTCCTCATTTTCGATAGTGGGTTTACATCATTGACCTATGATCGAAAGATTCCACCAAGTGTTCGTCTTTAGCTCATTGATTCATAATTTATAGAATGTACTTAAGGTACCTTGGGAGTCATTGTCATCATTGGTTATTTCCCTCGTTCTTGTTAATGGTATACATTATTGACCGATATTCAAGTGGTTTTACCATGTTCGACATCAAGACATCTATTCACATGGCTAGATTTGTACTATTCAGGATCTGGATTCAAGACACTAGGGGCTGATTTTCAGTAAGAACTCATTTTTGTTATCTACCTTCCCCAAGATATGATGGAGATTAAGAATTTCTGATATATACAGTGACATAGATTCACGTTGTATTGGTCAGTGGCTATGTTATGTCATGTTGTAGCTCCACTATGTACAATCTTGTGGCTACATTTTGATCGAGAAATGGAGATATGGATCCAGATTGTATGTTTGATGGCCATATCCTTAGTCAGTACTTTCATGGATCTACAGTGTATTGGTCGGCGACCATGCTTTGAGTTAGATTATTCTGAGTATGGGTATGCTTGCCTCAGGGATGATATATGTATATTGATGGATGTTTTCTTGATTTTTCGACAGGTCTTCTGAATTTAGCCCATTTATTCCACATTATTACAAATATTTTTGGCCAACGTTTTTCTCCTCTAATATCACACTTTGGGGGGCATCTGGTATACACCATTTTGTCACACTTTTCTAAGTTTTGTAAGTGTCGCACTGCACTCTGCTCAGAGTTTTTGTTGTTGCAAATTCCATGGTCCATTTTTCTAAGTGTCATACCTTATTTTTCATATTTTTTCTAAGTGTCACCACCTCAACACAATGAAATAATGATCCATTACATCCCCTTGAGCATCAAGAAGAGGAAAACATCATTTGAGGGTCGAAATCTCACTTTCCCCCTTGTGTTTCTCACTTTGTTTGACCATGGACGCCCCCTTTTCCATGCTGAGGGAGCATTCAACCTCCTTTTCTAGTGTTATGGGAGCATCTTGGATGCTCTTTCTTCCTCTATGGGGGAGTGTCCATGCAGATTTGCTCAAATCCCATGATTTTAGGGGGAATCTCTTGAGGAAGTTTTGTATATTTCTTGGTTTTGTTTCTTGTTTACATCAAGATATGGTTCAATCCTTATTCCATCCTATCTTGGAGAAAGTATAGCCATGAATATAATATCAATCCTAACCTAATCCACCTTATCCTCAACTACACTCTTGGTTTATCCTAGTGGTTATCCCTTCCTACATCTATATAACTAGGCCATTTCAGAGTGAGAGGGGATGGAAAAGAACTATATCAAACTTATGATATTTTCAAGGATTGACAAAACTTTTCTTGTGAGGAGTTGAACTAGATTCATGTTCACGGGATGAATGAGGGATATTGAAGGATTGAAACAACATCTCATGGCTGTAACTTTTTCATGCTTCCATTTAATAAAGGAACTTGGACTATTTCTCTTAAACTTTATCATTCATTTCTTGTCTATTTGATCACCTAATTTAAGTTATCAATTGGTAGGGTTTCCATTACTCAATCATAGATAGTAGTAGGAGACGTTTCTTTTGTTCTTGTAGGATCAACTTCATGAGGGGGGTTCTTGGATTGGAGCTCAACCACTGGAGTGGTGAGGATGAGCATCAAAAATTAGGTACACACACCTTTTCCCCTTCTCTCTCAACCCTCCCGCAATAAAATATAATGGTTTTTTAGGAGGATTTTAGTGTCCATTTTTTAGATTATGCCTCACTTGTAAGAAACCTAAGTGAGGGGAACTCAACGTGTCTTCAGGGGAATAAGTCTCACCACAACAATATTCCATTTATGTTTATAAGAGAAGTATTGAGGAAATATATGTTTATATAGTTAGTTTCATATCTCAACAAAATACTCTATTGTTAGGGTCCTCAACCACCTAACCCCTTAAGTAGATAGAATAATATGTCTTTCTATGTATTAAAGGCCATCATTAGTAAATAAGTTTTGTGTAATAATGTGAATGTGTCTAATGTAAGAAAACTTACTAGAAGGTTTTGCCTCTTATTCCTATAGAATGTTCTAAATAATATATAGATAGTATATATAAGGGTGAAAAGCATGGGAAATCTTGTCTTGTTGAATCATTTGTACTTGATTTCTACTTTGTTGGAGGTTTCTCCCTCAAAGAGTTAAGCAAACATTTTTCTCGAGATAATAAAGGTATCATAATTTGGATATATATTGTCATTGTGTTGATTGTTTCATCTCTTTATGTTAACTGTTTTGGTAATAATTTTTCTAATAATATCCATATTTACTTCTTGTGACTTACAAGTGGTATTAGAGATCTTTCCTATGCATATATTTAGGAAAACAAGATTAGGCTAGAGACATGTTTTGATGTCTGTAAATTAAAGTGGTTTGTTACTAAGTAAGTAAAAATGTGGTTGGGGATGAAAACACACAAACTTCACATGGTTTCACCTTGTTATAAACCCCTATTAGTACCCCTTCGAGCAGTATCACATTAGACAACACATGTACATAAAATTCCACTCTAATGTATACTCAAGTATATCGGGAGTCTTATAGGTATCTTGAAATTAGATGTATCTCATTCATTAGACTACCTGAATACTATAATGGCACTAATAACAACACTCAGGAAGGATACTCTCTCATACCTAGGTAATAAGTTAGTACGAGTAAGGATACGATCAAGCCTCCTTAGTTAGAGCCCTTAGATATCGATTCGATCACTATTGTTGTACCCCACAATTATAAAAGATAGTTATAAAATAGGGAACTCCCTTGTCCTTAGGAACCCTCAAAACCGTAACCCTTGCTACCAAAACTGAACAAAACATAAAAAAAATCAAAATTTTGTAGGTCAAGTGTGGGAAACCTTGCTTCCTCCATCCATGTTGTGAAATTCCTACACAATATTCACTATTAATAATTTGGACATTTTTTCACTACAATATTATTCAGATAAGAGTATAACTTCACAGGAGTAGAAAAAGAAAGGAAAAAATATAGTGGTCCCACTGACACCTTTAATTGCGACCTATCTCACTATATTCCTCTCTTTGCATTGATCGCCATAATACCCATCTCTCATAATAATTTTTGTTTTGGACCCACCCACCCTCTCCAACAACCTTATTTGGGACCCATCTCACTAGATTCCTCTTTTCACATTAATTGCAATAATACCACTCTCTCAGAAGTTTATTTGTAGAGACCCATCGGTCAGCCTCTATCCATTTTATCTCCCTGATGGCCAGTCACAACCAAGACTTTGAAAACCACATCACTTCCCTTGAAAAGTCCTTTAAAAACCTTAAAAATGAATCCAAATCAAGTCAATCCCAAAATGATCACAATTTAACTCAAGTTACTTCATACATTTCTACCATAAAGTGTTTTCTAACCACAATTGATGACTTCTCAATCGACATGTAATCCTTGACTACATAGTTTCATCAATCCAAGGGTTCTATTTTCTCTAAACAACCTTCACACCAAGAGGGAGTTGAATCATCTCATTCCAAGGCATTTTCAATCTAATCCCCTTGCTTATGACCTATGTGTTACTAGAGTCTAGGTGAATAAATTTGATAGCTTGGACCCCACGGGCTGGGTCACTCAAATGAAACACTATTTCTCATTGCATGACATCACTAATGAATTAATCAATCTTCATGTCAATGTCCTCTATTTGGATCCAGAACACTCGCAATGGTGGCAATGGCATAAAATTCACACTGAGGTTATATTTTTTGGACCTAATTTATTGCATACCTTTATAAACATTTTGAAACAAAGACTCATAATTTGGGCCATTTGACCAAGCTTAAATAGTTTATTACACTTCAAGACTACATCAATGCTTTTGATAAATTGTATTATTGCACTGATAGCATGTCAGGAACCTAATTTTATGAATTCTTTGTTAGTTACTAAAGGATGACATCTGAGCTCGCATTAACTTAAGTTTCTTTTCTACAACTTTGATTAAAAATATTTTCGAGGGAACAAATGTAATAATACGAATATTTTTATGCCCATTTATGAGGACATTTGTGAAGATGATGGTGATGTTTTACCTCCCAAAGAACTACCCCGGGATGATGATACAAACCCTCCCTATGATCCACCTAAGGTTAAGCATATCATCTCTCTACATCCTCTCACTAGTATATCACCTCCCCAAACCCTCAAGTTAATTGGCTATATTAGGCATCCAAAAGTCATTATCCTCATTGATAGTGGAAACAACCATAATTTTATTCATCATCAAATTTCCCAAGATACCCTATTTTATATACATGTATTCAATAAATTTCAAATCATAATTGCTAATGGAGGTTCCATGCAATGTGGGTGTCTTTGTGAAAATTTGCACCTGCAAATTGGTGATTATAATATAAAATCATACACGTTTTCTATTGAAATGGGTGGTTGAGACATTATTATCGGTGTTGAGTGGTTACATAATATAGTCCCAATAACCATTAACTTCAAGGAATTATACATGAACTTACAACATGATGGACATATGTACAAGTCCCCCAATATTTTTAGTTCATATCGAATGGAAAAAATCCTCATAAAAGGTCATTCTGGCATTATTTCCTAGTTCCATGCCATTCAAGAAGTTGAGACTCCATCCCTCAGTATTCATCCTGACATGTAGCTTATCCTATCCAAACACTAATCCATTTTTCACAACCCCAATGAATCCCACCATCATGTGAACCCCATGATCATTCAATTCAATTTTTCCGTGGTGGTCTTCCTCCCAATATTTTCCCTTATCATCAACGAATTGCTAGGAAAAAATAAATTGAGAAAATTGCTCAATAATTGTTGGCCATGGGTGCCATATTCCCTAGTATATTCCCTTATTCCTATCTCTTGTTCACTACAATCAAGAAATAAGTTACTTGGTGCATGCACCATGATCTTTTGTCCCTCAAAAACATTTACCATCGAAGAGGATATGTGTATGACTCCAGCTCTGGCATTGTTCATCTTGATTTCAAAAAGAGTTGTGTTTTAGAATGTGATGCTTCTATGAAAGGAATTACAGAATTTTTCATGCAAGAAGGTACATTATTGGCCTTCACTACTAAACAACATTTTGAGACACACTTGGGAAAATACACCTATGAAAAGAAAATGTTGTATTTTCCATGCGATGGATATTTGACATCCTTACTAGCTTGGGAAATGATTCCAAATTAAAACTAATCATCGTAGCCTCAAATATTTTTTGGAACAAAGGATTTCATCCCCTAAGAAATAAAAGTTCTTGACCAAAATGTTTGACTATGATTATGAGATTATTTAGAATAAGGTAAAAGAGAATATGGTTGTTAATGCTCTTTCCAAGAAATATGAAGAAGAAGGGTCCCTCTTTTCACTCTCCTTGATTGTATCTAGTGTTGGAAACTTGATTTTCATTGATGTCAACCCTAGAAGAATCTCCAAAGCAGGTCCATAAGCACCTAATGTTATGAGTAAAGTATCTCTATGGATAGGGGAAAACCACAACAGATGGAATGACATTTAGAAATAAACTCTAATCTCAAGCATGATATATAAATTAAAATGCTAAAAAGAGAAGGCTAGAATCCTACCTCATCTGGATGTCCAAACAAGACCATGGTTGAGCACATGACCCAAAGATTTATACTTGCAATTTTTCCTCAACAACCAAGACACAAAAGCATGTGGAAATGATATATAATGTTAGCATGTAAACTAGCATAATACATTAACATACATAACAAATATTCCCATGGAAATTGATACAAATATTTGTGACATACAATTGGACAAGAAAATAGTATTTCTATTAATGGAATCACTAAAAGTACATAGGTGACAAAATTTTGTAGTGACACATATCGAAACCGAGAAACTAAGTCCCTCCAGCTAGGCCTTCACCACTTCAATCCTCCACAAAGGGAAGATCAAAAGTATTAGGAGTCAATAAGGTTCTCCATATCAAGATAGGAAGAGCTTCGGGGTTGAACACAAGAAGTTCATAATTTTAAGGACAAAGGGATACAGACTCAATATGAGGTGAAATTTCTCCAGAGTGTATTTGCTCTCGATGATGAATGTCTTTAGGGCTTGTATATGGCTCAATTTATATCCTCCAAATGGAATTGAAGGTTCGATTCGAAGTGTTTCCAGTATATGGAAGGTCAAGGATCATGGATCTTGTGGCATGGCATGGAAAACCAACATATTTTTTTATTTTTTAGCACAAAACTCGATGTACATGGGTTGTAATGGAGAAACCTACGTATACGTGATTTATCTAATTGTAGCTCACATATATGGACAAAAATATGTATTTTTTACTCTTCAGTGAGAAAAAAAGGGGAAATTAAGTCTGCAAAGGGAAATGAAAGAACATCAAAGCAAGATGCATGGAATGTGGAAAATTTTTCTATAACAGATGCCCCCTAATGTGTGAGGTCAAAGGAGTATCTACGATGGCTGAAATACATTATAATTTCTAGAAGTGGAGTAATGAAGAATTAGCTAGAGGTACTAGCTACTCAAGAGAATATCACAATTCATGTTGACTCTGTACACATGGCTTCGAATATGAATTATACTACAGATCGATGTGGATATATATAAAATAGTTGTTCATGGCCATGAATAGGAAATACAAAATGGACATATGCCATAGGTTGTCATAGCCACGAACAAGACTTAGTGGTGTCCAGTCTCAAAATCAACCGAAGATATATGTATACAATGGAGTACAATATGATCTTCCATGATCACTGAAGTCGTATAGACACTGGTCCGATGAAAGATAGCAACATATATGGGGTGATGCTACTATAAACTAGAGGTATTATACACTAACCGTCGAAGGTGAAAGTCTGCATTATGTGAATAAAGGAGTTGAAATCGAACATGATGAGACTTTTTTTTATCACTAGTAATTAAGATATACCATTAACAAACATGAGACAAACCATCGATAATGAAAGTAGGTCTCAAGGCATCGAGTACATTCAACAAGTGTGAATAAGGGTGTTGAGGTCAAACACTTGAAGAATCCATCGATTAGGAGACAATGATGTATTCCCAATTGTCGATGGTGAGAGAACTTTCCATTGATCAATGTCAGCCTCTAGGTACTCATAGTATCTAGATATCGATTCCAGAATATATGAGATGAAGTCGATGAAATGAGACCCACTGAAAGGGGATCATTAAGGAATCTCTTATCATCCAACATGAGGTATAAGGAAATAGTTTGATGCTTAGAAGGAGATCGAATGAATAGAATGTTCATGAACCAATGACCATGTTCATGTATCACATGCATCATATGAAAGTAGTACACAAAAGAGACCCTCAGAATAGCAGCCGATGATGAGAACTACCAATAAAGATGAGGAAACCACCAATAGGTATAATGGAATCCAACACACTACACAAATCCCATTGTGTGAATATATTTCTTTCCATCGAACACAATGGACACCCCCCAGTCAGTTACCATTGAGGATATGTCATATGTTGGGTTCAAGGTTACCTACCAATGATGAAAGTAGTCCCAGGGTGCAAGGTAGGACAAAAACTTCACGTGACTCTAATATTTACTTGTAATGGTATGGCCGACATGTAAAGTCAAGAGATCTGAATAATTTTCAACACAGGTTTATACATCCTTTGAAAAAAAGCATGAGATAGATGGATAACTCAAGCAACATAGACTTAACACTGATCATTGAAAAAAAAATGTGACACGGGAGGCATCAACAAACTCTCCATAGGGACTGAAACAATAACTAGTAATAGGATAAGACTCTATGTAATGATTATAGATTCCTAAGTTCATGCTAAACCCAAACCTTGGATGAAATGGACTCAAGATTTTTCTCTTTTTTCAAAGGTGACACAACTATTGTCGATAGGAGATAATATTTTTTTCCCACCTGTCTTTTATTTTTTTTTGTTTTTTCATAGTAAACAAATTTCTATGATACATGAGAGGAAATGATTGTTGTGAGTAAGAAACTAGTTTGAAGCAGTGGAACATACCTATTCTCAATGAAAGGGGCTTCATGCGGGACATGGACACTCAGGGGATGTTTCCTCTATGGGTAAAGGGTGTCAAGCTGCAAAGGATATATGAAAGGCATTGATTGGATAATATTGAGAATTGTTGGGGAAAGAGACTTATAACGAGAAATAAGGAGATGACATTAGGCTCAACGATGCAAGAAATATAATGGGATTAAATTACAACTCAACCCAATAAGTGTCCTTTTTCATAGATGTTAGTCCCCTAGGCCAGAAAAAGTATAAAATAATACCCAGGGGAACTCATAGCCAATGTGACTAGAGTGTTTTCGTAAGTAGTCTATTTGGTCTGGAAAAGGGTTAAAATTATACAAAATAGACGTCATTGGAAATACATTTAACAAGTGTGAAAGAGACAAGTTCACTCGACAATATTTTCATTTTTTCAGGAGTCGGAAAAGAGCTTAAGCAAGACTCTACGAGAGTCCCATAAGTAGTGATCAGAATGATATTGAGTAAGAAAATGGGGTTTGAACACAAATTCATATTTTTAGTATAAGGAACTCCTAGACCTATGGAATTACTTTTACATGGGAACCAAATGACATAAGTGTTCTAACTAGGGTACCCATGTTTGGTAAGTCTCTATCACTTAATAACGACACTTCTAGTAGCAGCAAGATGATTATGTATCGCTAAGAAATGGGTTCATAACTAGGGCATGTGAATCAGGGTCATAGGATGATGAAGAAATGAAAAAAGGGGTGAGAACCTATCCTCTATGCCAGTGATGGAATATACCTGTCGGAGGCACAAACGGGTGAGAAGATGTTGGAAATCTGTAAAAACCCTGGCCAAAACCAATTCAAACTAGGTATTTCACTATACAAAGGAAATCTCACAAGTATTAGGAGCCAATAACGTTCTCCATCTCAAAATAGGAAGAGATTGGGGGATGAACAAAATAAGTTCAGACTTTCAAGGACAAAGGGATACAAAATCAATATGACATAAACTTTCTCCAGAGTGTCTTTGCTCTCAATGATGAATGTCTTCAAGGCTTGTATATGGCTCAATTTATAGCCTCCAAATTGAATTGAAGGGTAGAGTCATATCGTTTCCAGTATATGGAAGGTCAAGGATCATGGATCCCATGACATGGCATGGAAAACCAACATATTTTGTAATTTTTTAGTACAAAACCCAATGTACACGGGATGTGATGGAGAAACTTGTGTATATACGAGTTTTCTAACTGTGGCTTGCATATATGGATAAAAATATGTATTTTTTACTCTGGAGTGAGCAAAAAAGGGGAAATTAAGTTTATCGAGGGAAATGGAAGGCCATCAAAGCAAGGTGAATGGAGTGTGGAAACTTTTTCTATAACACCTAGGAGTGATGGGTTTATTTGAAGGAATATCCAAAGTGGCCCCCTTATGGTGTAGCCTTAAGCATGGACCTTATGGAAAAATGAATTGAAGAAGTCTACAAGAAGCGCTGGAAATATGGGTAAGTAGTTACAAAGCCTCAGAGGCGTAGTCATGAAGCCCAAATTTATTTGAAGAAAACTATTATGAAATACATCACAAATGCATGAAAAAACCCTATGGATTGATATTCCTTGTCAAGCCATTCCAAACGGTAGGTGTCCCACCATGTGGTTCCTCACGGTTGAGGAGATATGCCCTCTTATATATGAGAAAAAATGATTGCAACAAGAAGTTATAAGTCGACCCTAAAATCAAGTAAAGGAGAAAAATGGTTGCAACAAGAAGTCATAGGTAGGACCTAAAGACAAGTAAAGGAGTTACTTTGAAGGATATAAATATACATCAAGAACCTCTCATTTTATCATCAAGAAAACTCATGATCTCTTAGCTTAATTGAAATATAAGAATTTATCAAAAGATGTAGTTCTTGGAGTTGCAAATGTGACAAGGGTTTTCAGGAAACCATATTTGAGGTAACCCCCGTGGGTCAAGCATAGGGTGTCCCGCGAGGCCCCTGCTGGTTTTTTGGTACTCATCATGCGAGGCCCTGCTCATTGCCCAGTTCAATCCCACAAGGCTAAGGAAAGGTTATGAAGAATATTTCCTCTTGTTGATGTTGAATTGATGACCTTGATGATGATCCCACCAATTGGAGAATTAGTTAATGACCTTAAGTCCAAATGATTTTCCTTTCATTGAAAACAACTTATCAAAGTTCAAAACACTTAGACTTTTATGTATAGAATGAAAAATAGAACTTCTGAAAGATTGATGCATATATGTTATCATTGATAAAATAGGTAGTGAATATTCTATTTTTTTATCTACCTTTTATGCCACGAAATAAGCTCTAGGGACTACTTATAAAAGAACCTCTCATGATTCCTTTTGTGATGCTCTTATTTGAGAGAAAGATAAGCTTTTGCAACTTTGATTGATTAGCACTTTAGGTACCTCCAACAAATCCTTAGTATTCCAAAATAAAGATAAATCCAAGAATCCCAAGAAGAAACATCCTTGCCACAACAACAAGAAAAATAAGGGTCTCAAACCCTCTCAGTCAGCTTCCACTCCTAATGGTGACAAAGAAGGAAAATCTAAAAGAAAGAAGACTGGTGACAGACATTGAAAATTTTGTGGGAAATATGGTCATGATGAGTCCAAATGTTTTAAGAAAATGGAAGCAATAGAAGCAACGATGAATAAGCACAACAACAGTTTAGATTCTACTACAACTTCTTCTTCTTCTCATGGAAATGCATTTTCTGGTTTTAGTTTCTCCTTCAATGAAACATCTATTTCTTCCTCTTATTATGAATGGATTATTGATTCTAGAGAATATTATCATATGGCTAAGGACAAAGCCATATTTTCTTCTCTAAATGAATGTAACACCAAGAAAATATTTTTTGGTAATGATACAACTCTTGGTGTTGTAGGGTTTGGAATAGTTTAATTAGATAATGGTCATTTGAATGATGTATTATTGGTTTCAAATCTTTCCTGCAATTTTCTATCATTATATCAAATAACTCATTCAGGTGAAGGTAAAATCGTAGAGTTTTCACCTCACCAAGTTATAATCGAGTATCTAAAATATCTTCAACATGTTCTTGCAACTAGAATTGTTGATGATATTGCCAGGTTGTACAAGTTTGACAACTTTGGGTCATCATATTTTCCTTCATTTTTTGTTTCTCATAGCGATGAATTGAGAAAACTTTAGCATGAGTGGTTAGGTCATATAAAGTATTGCTCATTGCAACAATTATGTAATAAAAATATGGTGATTGGTATTCCTCTTGTTTCATGCAAAGATGGTGCTTGTTCCAGTTCTGTTCTCAACAAACATCATTGGGACAATTTTGACAAACGTATACCTCTTAGCACGTCTCGACCCCTTTGTAGCTTGTTCAGAGTGACTTGTGTGGTCCACTTTATTCTCCTTCTTTTTATGGGTGAAAGTATTTCTTAATTTTCATTGATGACTTTTCCTTATGCACTTGGGTTTACTTCTCAAAAGTTAAGAGTGCATATTTTGACAAATTATTGGCATACAAGGCCCTTGTAGAAAAGAAATATAGACGCCAACTTCAAAGGTTAAGAACATATAATGGATGAAACTATGTGAACAATCAATTTACAAGTTACTGCACTGCACAAGGAATCAAAATGAAACACATTGTTCCATATACACAACAACAAAATTGTGTTGCTGAGAAAAATAACCGCACATTAAAATAAATTTCTAATTGTATGATCCAATATAAGGGATTAAGTCTAAAGTATTGGGTGGAAGCCATTAATTGTGAAAATTATATATTAAATCAAACTCCTACAAAGGCTCTTAAAAATATAACACCAGAATAAGCATGGAATAAACATAAACTAGAGATAAGTCACTTTTTTTGTATTTGGAAATGTAGCATGGGCTCACATTCCTCATGAGAAAAGGAAATCATTGCATCCTAAAATTAAGAAGTGTATATTTGTTGGTTATTTTGAGGATTTCAAAGGTTACAAAATTATTCAACCTCAATGTAATGAAATTATTATTATAATATATATTAAATTTGATGAAAATCTCTTGGACTACAAGCTTGATTTGGTGTGTGTTCCTTCGGCCTATGAGCAATCTTTGGAGTTTCTGCCTTCTTATTTTCCTATTCTGGTTTCTTCTTCAGATGATGATGATAGTGAGGATGAAAATCCACCTCCTCCTTCTCACCTTCCTCCAAATGATTCCATTGAACCTGAACCTGCACCAACATGATCACTTCCTATATGGGTACATTTAACAGGAGAAGCAACTGGTGATATTATTGGTGATCCTTTGACAAATTTGCATCAAACACATTCATGGTTCCAATGGGCTTCTTCTCTTTTGTCTCAAGTTTCATAGACTCGTGATCCAGAGACATTTGTAGAAGCTTTAGGTCATCTAGATTCAGATACAACAATGAATGAAGAGTATTTCTCTTTAATAGCAAACGATACTTGGAATCTTGTACCTCTTCTAAAAAGAAGAAAAATTGTTATATATAAATGGGTCTATATAACTAAGTATGTGTCATATGGAAGTGTTGAAATACATAAGGATTGGTTAGTTTCCAAATATTTCCCCAAGTTAAAGGAAATGAATATAATGAAACATTTTCCCCTGTAGCCAAAATGAATTCCATCTGCCTTGTTCTAGCCCTTGCAACCTCACACAAATGGGAGGTCCATCAGATGGATGTCAAATATTCCTTCTTTCATGTGGATTTGGAAGAAAAAATATACATGGAACAACCTCCCGGCTATGTCCATAATGACTCTAGAATTATTTTCTACCTTAAGAAATCTATTTTTGGTCTTAAGAAATATCCTCAATATTGGTATGCCTAAATGGACAAATTTATTCTTGATACTGACATTTCTAGATTTCGTTCCGACCCTAAGGTCCATACCAAGAAAGTAGGAATCCATATCATAATCCTTTTTATTTATGTTGATGACCTTATCCTCATAGGTAGTGACCCAAAACTTTTAAACCATGTGAAAACCATACTTAAGAAGGAATTTGATACGACACACTTAGCTTTTTTGCACTATTTCCATTGCCTCAAAGTTTTGAAAATCAAGAAAGGAATATTTATTTCCCGGTCTAATTATGATTGTGACCTTATTCATCTCTTTCACATGGAATAATCTAAACAAACACCTTATCCCTTCCATTATGAAGTCAAACTTGCTACCGCATGTACTTCTCCCAAAGTTGATGTCACTGTGTACCGTAAGTTAGTTGGTATCCTCTTATACGTGACTCACACCCATCCTGATCTTTCCTTTGTTGTGGGTATTTTTTCTCGATATATGAAAACATCCCATGATATCTATTAGAAAGAAGCTAAAAGTATACTCTGGTATGTTCAAGGTACAATTCAGTTTGAGATACATTACATTTTAGGGGGGACTCCTTTATTGGTTGGTTTCACTACATCAGATTAGGAGGACGACCCTGACGATCGAAAGTATATTGTGAGTTATGTTTTCAGCCTTGGTTCAGGACCTGTCACTTGTGTCTGTAAGAAGCAACAACCTATTTCTCTTTCTTCAGCAGAAGTAGAGTACCAAGAAGCAATTAATGCAATTTAAGAAGCCTTTTGGCTTCGAGAGATTCTTTCATAGTTTGGATTCCAGTAGCAGTATCTGACCAACCTTTGGTGTGAGAATCAGAGTGCCATCAAGCTCGCCAAAGATCTATTTCAAATTCAACATATTAAACACATCGATCTAGATATGCACTTCATCAGAAATGTCATTCGTGATCAAGTTATTGAAGTGTTTTTCTTCCCTACAAAAGATCAAGTTGTAGACATTTTCACAATTTCTCTCACATAAGAGAATTTTTTCAAACCTTTGTCCATTTTCACATACAACTATATGTGACTAATTTTTAGATATGAAAATTGCTTCCTAGTGATCTAACAGTAAAAAACCTATATGTCATCACTGAATGATTTTACACTGAAAATAATTGACTGAAATTACATGCAACGGAAACACAAAACATCATAGATGAATCATCAACACATATGAAACAATATTTTTGTTCTTGTAAAATTATCAAATTCAAAAATCCTGAGGTAAAAAACAACCCTCCCATCCCATACAATATCACCAAATCTAAGGATGACCTTGTCCTCCAATAACCATACAAATCAGAAAAACCAAACCTTAACAAATATCCTGGAAATATCTTTTGTTCACAAATTTGTTGCAGACCTTTACTGCAAACAAATTTGTTGCAAACATATCATCCTGTACATACCTTTACCTTCCTATATAATCTATTTATGGATGTACGTGAGTATTCCCACTACAACACATGTACATATATGATTGTTCCTACTGCAACCTGCATACACACGCGATTGTTCTCATTGAAACTCGCATACATGTAGGAAAAACTCAACCTTCTTCACATTTGTGTCCTTTATCAGTTTCATATTTGATCCAGAAACCCTAGGCCATATATCCTAGGTGCAGAAGTACCCTTTCCATGATTTTCATAATCCCTAGCACAAGTGTTTACTCACACATGCTAACTCCACGATGCCCCAATGATGATATGTCACAATGACCTCCCTCCTTTATATACAAGACTCATGAGTGAGTTTAGGAGCCCTTCCTAAACTCAACAATTGATTATAATATTTCATTCCTCCTTGTGGGTATGACACCCCATCACAAGTCCACAAATCCCATCAACTTTTCCATGAGATCCTAGCTTCATTTTGGGGCCGATTTTACTAAAACGAAAGGCTATTCTTGTGCCAATGAATATTGACACATGCTTGACACCTTGTCCTCTTTTGGGTATACCTATTGAAGATACAAATTCAACACTCCCTCTTAGTGAGGGAGGTATTCTCCACCACTCCTAATTTGTCCTTGAAGTTGAAAAATGTCCCCTTTACTTGGGGTTTGGTGAGAATATATGCAATCTACTCGTATGTTGAAATGTGTTGGAGATTCAATTCTCCCTTATATTCTTTGTCTCTAATGAAGTGATATATTATCTCAATGTGTTTAGACTTATCGTGAAACACTGGATTCTCTGAGAGCTTGATACAACTCTGATTGTTGTAGTGAATCATGGTGGGATGCAATTCTTGACCAAATAATATGGAAAGAATATTGTGAATCTAAATAGCCTCACAAATATCCAAAATGGTTTCCATATACTCTACCTCTTCTGATCTAAGGGAAATGAAAGATTCTTTCTCGTTGTACCAAGAAACTGCCATTGATCCTAGGCTGAAACAACCACCATAGGTTCTCTTCATATCAACTACACTACCTACCCAATATGAGTCTGAATATCCATGAAACCTCACTCCATCATATTTGACAAATCTCAAAAAAAAATCCAACAGTATCCTAAAGATATCCGAGCACATGTTTTTCTACTACCCAATGCACCTTCCTCGGCTCAACCATGAACCGACTCAAGGTTTTGGCAGCAAAAAAAATATATGTCTGGTATTAACCAGATACATCAATGACCTAATCAAATGCATGTACATTTTGGGATCCATCAAGTATAAATCTGAGGTCCCTAGCGTATTCAGTTTGGTGGTCATAGGTGTAGTCATGGACATACAGTCCATCACCCCAAATATTTTTCAGTATCTCAACTACATACTTCCCTTGTCCGAGGAATATCTCACATGGTTGTTTCCACACCTCTAATCCCATGAAGTAGTGCATCAAGCCAATGTCCTTCATCTCAAACTATGAAACCAACTCCTTTCTTTCTTTGGAAATGAGCTCATCATTCCTATGAGGTATAAGTCATCGACATATAATACTAATATGAGAGTGTTATTACCAACCTATCATAGTTATAGGTTTGGGTCTGCCTCACTCTTAGTGAATCCCATGCTCTGTAAATACCCATCAATCCTTGAGTACCATGTTTGAGGTGCATTCTTAAGTCCATACAAGGATTTCTTCAATTTGCAAACATGAGACTCCCTCCCATGTACCTCAGATCCCTGAGGTTTCTCTATGTACACCTCTTCCTCAATTACACCATTGAGGAAAGTTGTCTTCACATCCAACTGATGAATCTTCGACCCCATTATTGAAGCAAGATAAATAACAGCTCTGATGGAAGTATACCTAGAAACTAGAGCAAAGGTGTCCTCGCACACTCCCTCTTTTTGGGAGAATCCTCATTCCATGAACCTTTCATTATACTTCTCAATACTTCCATCCGTAGTATGCTTGATATTATATATCCACTAGGAATTCACGACTAACTTTCCGTTGATTCTTGGAACTATGTCCCACACATCATTCTTCATGATAGACTGGTACTCCTCAATCATAAAATCCTTCCAATCTTGTTGGCTTATTGCTTCCTCAAAACTGAAAGGCTCAAAATCAATGATATTGATCATAATATCCACTTATGATCCAAATCTCTATGGAGGTCTTCTCTCTCTATGGGTGTTTCTGGGGGATGCATGTCTCTTGACATCCTTCAAGGTCTCTCAAATTTATCTAGGTCTTGTGTCTTTCTTACTAGGAGGATCCACTAGATCCAAAAACTCCATTGAATCCTCCTCATGATTTGAGGAGCACTCATTTGTATTGAATGGAAATGTACTCTCCTCAACCTTTGGAGCCTTTTAATCCTCACAACCTTTTGTGGTCTCTTGGGATCTACTAAAAGACAAATCCTCCTCAAATATGACATCTCGACTGACCTCAACATACCGATGTCCTATAATGTAGATTTTGTATGACTTGAAAGTCTCACTGTATCCCACAAACATTCCCTTCCTCCGAGAAGGTTCCAACTTCTTCCTCTTCTCCTTAGGAACATGGATATATGATGGACAACCAAATATCCTCAAATTCCCTATATTTCATCTCACTCCTGTGAATGCCTCCTCTTAATTATTTTCCTTCAATATCCCATGAGTACTCATGTTCTGAAAATAAAATGTCATGGTGTATGCTTCTACACAAAATGTCATAAGTAGATCATGGTCATGTAACATTTCCCTAATAGCCTAAATAATGGTGTGGTTCTTCCTCTTGACAACTCCATTATGCTAAGGGTTGAGAGGTACTGTCAACTCCATATTAATCCCTACCTTCTTACAAAATTTATTGAACTCATTCGAGGTATACTCATCCCCATTGTTTGACCTAAATACCTTTATCTTCTTCCCTGTCTGATTTTCTACCGGAGCCTTGAACTCCCTGAATCGACTGAAGAATTATTCCTTGGTATTCTTGAAGAATATCCATGTCCTCCTGGAACAATCATCAATGAAGGTCACATAATATCGCCAACCACTCACATATGGAACTCACAATGGTCCACTCACATATGAATGCACTAGGTCCAAGATCTTCTTGGACCTACTATCACTGCTTGGAAAAGAAACCTTGACATTCTTCCTAAGTGAAAAACCTTTGCATACTTATTGATACTGATCCAGGTGGATATCGGTGGCCACCCACCTTTTCTGACTGGCTCAAAACAGTTTTCTGGCAATTTTGTCAATTTACTATTTTTAGTAGGTTTTAACTTCCGGGGCCATTTTGAGGGCCTAAATGAAGGTTTTTTGAGATCAAGGTTCTCAATGATATCCAAAGGCATGATTGAGCCCCCAAAATGAATCTCCTCGATGATACCTTTCCAACGAGCTATCACACGCCTAAAACGGAGATCGTATGGAAAAGTTACAACCCCGGGAAGTTGATGTACTAACTTACCCAAACGGGGCCCACATGACTTTTGGTGCTTCATCTCCTAGGGTTAGGTTTTTGGATGTATATGACTTTTGGGATTCTCGTCTACTGTAAAAAGGCCTCTAGAGCCTCATTGTAATCATCTTCTCACGGATGCGAGTAGCAGCCACATCTCTT
>ML866739.1:7883-21436 GCA_009831015.1 Picea engelmannii
AGGAGGAAGAAGGACATGCAAATCCTTTTGGTACCTTCTGAGAGAGAAAGAGACCTTAGAGATATTCATGCTATGCCACAACTTTGAGCCACATAATTCATTTTGAGCCTTCCTGTTATGAGGAGGCAACTAGTCATCCAGTATGCAAAGATGCCATGATGGAGGAGTATCAATCCATCATGAAGAATGATGTGTGTGATATTTTTTCGAAACGTGAGGGGAATTCCATAGTGACTTCCAAATGGATCTACAAGATGAAACACATAGTTGATGGGAGCATCAAGAGGCACAAAACGATATTTTTTTCTAGAGGATTCTCTCAGGTGGAGGGAATAGATTATGATGAGAAATTTGCTCCTTTTGCTCGATACACTTCTATTCAGATGTTTATTTCCCCCGCAACATCCATGGGTTAGAGAGTACATCAAATGGATGTAAATACAACCTTTCTCAATGGAGAGATTGAGGAAGAAGTATACATCGAGCAACCAGATGGTTTCGTGATACATGAGAAGGAGTTCCATGTGTGCAGGTTGAAGATGGCCTTGTATGGAATCAAGCAACCACCTCAAGATTGGTATGCAAGGATTGATGGAAACCTGATGATTTTTGGGCTTCAACAAAAGTGTTTTCGATCCCAGTCTGTACTACACGACTATTAATGGTGTGCCCCTGATTTTTATCCTTTACATTGATGATTTAATCCTCACCGATACATAGAGCCTTATTGTTTAATGCAAGTATGTATTGGCCTCTAAGTTTGAGATGAAGGACCTTGGTACGATGCACTACTTCTTGGGACTAGAGGTGTGGTAGAGAACTGATGAGATCTTCTTGATTATGGGGGTGTACACAATTGAGATATTGAAGAAGTTTGAGATACTGAACTTGAAGCCCGTGGCTACACCAATGATGACAAATCTGAAGAAACTAAGTGTGTCTTCTTTTGATTTTGACGAAATTGATCGGAATCTGTACAAACAACTGATTGGATAATTGATATATCTGGTTAACACCAGACCAAATATTTTCTATGTAGTGAGTGCACTTAGCCAGTTTATAAGTTAGATGAGATAGACACACTAGATTGCTGTGAAGCATGTGTTGAGATACTTGCGAGGCACATTTGGACATGATCTGAGATATACTTCCTATATTGATATGATATGGCAGGAATATATTGACTATGATTGGGCAGGGAGGGCAGTGGAAAGAAAGAGCACCTTAAGGTGTTGCTTCACTTTGGGATCTTCCATGGTTTCCTAGTGTAGCAGGAAACAAAATTATGTGTCTTTGAGCACAAAATAAGCATAGTACATTTCATTAAGTATGAGAGTCAGTGAAGCAGTGTAGCTTCGCAATCTCCTTGCAGATTTATCTGAACATGTGCTGGATTCCACCATTATTCATTATGATAACCAAAGTTGTGTGAAGATCTCTGATAATCCAGTGTTTCATGACAAATAAAACCACATTGAGATCAAGTACCATTACATCCAAGACATGGTGCAGAGGAAGGAAGTATTGGTGCAGTACCTTCTTACAGATGAGCATGTTTCTGATGTTCTTACCAAACTAGGACGAAGTTCAAGTAATTCCGTGACAGACTTGGCGTGGCAGAGAATGCCTCCCTCGCTGAGAGGGAGTGTTGATGTTTTCAGCTTCCCAAGAAATTCTCTAGATCGTACTCCTCTATGTCTGAGTTGAGTTGATCTATGATGACACTTATCCGAGAAGGGATAAGTGGGGTACTTATCCGAGAAGGGATAAGTGTGTTTGGGCTTATAGCCCAATTTCCCATGTGGAGAGCACATGAGGACATGTCAAGGGAGTTGACCCTTGACGTCATACACTATGGGATTTGACCCTAGTGTTTCTAGAGGGTGTAGCCTCTAGAAGTCCACATGGAGTGCCATGTGTGACAAACTTTCTCCAGATTGTACTCCTCCTTGAATTGATTTGAGATCTACGAGGCAACTTATTTGAGAAGGGATACATGCATTTGGGATTATAGCCCATCGTCCCATGTGGAGATAACATGAGGACATGTCAAGGGAGTTGACCCTTGACATCTCACACTATGGAGAGTTGACCCTAAGTGTTCCTAGAGGGAGTAACCTCTATAAGTCCACATGGGAGTGCCATGCGTGACAAACCTTTTCTTACTATGGTGGTTGTGTACCACTAGCGAAGACTACGTGTCTCTGGACAATAGTTGTGTACTACTATGGAAAGATACCTCCCTAGATAAGAGGGAGTGTTGATGTTTCGGCATTGGGTGTAACTTCTCCTAGATTGGAATGCATACCAAGGGAGATAGGATACATTTATCATAAAATGTGCACTTGTGGTAAATGGACTAGACATAGTCCTTCCTTGATCATGACAAGGAATAATATGGACTCGAGGTGCTTGAAGTGATTTACATGTGTCAATTAGAATCAAGTTGACGTTCACTCATAGGTGTGTACATGTGGTGAAAGATCTTGGTGTGGTATTTGTCCTAGTCATGGTGATTTGACAAGGAATGATAAAGACTCAAGATGCTATATGAGATTACATGTGGACCCAAAGTGAGCCTAATCTAAGAGAGAGTTAATTGGATCAGAGGGTGAGCCGCAGAAGGAGTTTCTCCTCAGTTCAGGTGGGAGAGACATGTCTCCAAAGACTGACATAAAAGTGTCATGAGTCTAGGGTGAAGTTTGTATACTTCAGAGACAAGCATGACATGATGCAAAATGTCTCCCTCATTGAGAGGGAGTGTTAATGTTTGGACAACATCAGGAAGACATTCTCTTTGAATAATAATTAATAATATGATTATTGATTATTAAATATCATATATAATAAAGTAAATGATAGTAATAAATAGTTATTGATTATTCAAGGGACACATCCTTTCATGGATGGTCACCATATGTTCCTTATATATGGAACACTCATCATTGTAATAATATATCGATCATATCTCATATGAAGAAAAACCAACAAATATTACGCCGATACATTTTGTATCGCAAGTGATGTGGATCTTCTGCCGATACATTGTGTATCAGTGGGAAATATAAATCTTCACTTCAAATTCGATTAAGTCTGGTGGGAAAGGAAATTTGGGGTGGAGAGATCGAAGGAGGTTTATGAGTGTAGAGAATTGATATTTTATAGAAAATGGGGTTGAAAGTTCAGAGAAATAAAGATAAGAGGGTTTGTTGCTAGAAAAACAATTGGCGACACAAAATTTTACTTCAACTAGTATCGAAACAAAGTTTTAGTAGGTCCCACTGAACTTTGAAGTTTGAGAGGAGACGAGCAATAATTTATACCTGGTTTGAACAAGTTTCTGATCACATTTCCAAAATTGTTTAAATATAGCTTCATTTCCTTGATCTTAGCTATTCCAAGAGGAAAGTGCAGTGTCACAGGGAAATCATGCATTAATAATGTTGAAAGTTCAGGCCAATTACAACATATCTCTAGTATTTATCCGCTACCAATGAGCGTCCATAGCATCGATGAAGACCCTGGCATCACAAGCCTTGCTACACTATCAGGGAGCATCCATAGCCCCGACAAAGATACCTACATGTACCACATGATTTGAAATGTCTTTCCCAATCCTTTACCTTTGAACATGCTTTCCTATTTATTTTATTGTTATAGGGATGTGAATGGGGGATTTTAGTCTTCCTTTAAAGGCATGCGTGATGATACATGTTTGTGATATTTTCTTGGATATGCATGTGTATAGATATGATACTTCGTTATGTAATGTGCCTTGAGAAACTCCATATGCTTCATGGTCTAAACATCAACCACTTAGTCAAGTGAGAGTGCATAGGTCTCTTTGAATGTGAACAATCTCCTATACCTGACCAAGTTCTAAGATGTCAATGCGCGTTTATCGCTTCAACAACGTTCCTCTAAAGAGTTTGAGCCTTGAGTGCTACATTGATGTAATCATAGAAACATGGGAAGTACCAGTGTCTTGTCTCAATGTTAGAAGTAGATTTCAATAACCGTGAGCCACTGTTTTCCATATCATTGTAAGAAGCATATGTCAACAAGAATGATTTATTTCTGAAGAGAATTAAGAAAGGGAGAAGGGAGAGAAAAATCTTAAAAATGGTGCTTAATAGAAAACTTGAATCAAACAAACAAAGGAAAAAATAAGACAAAGTAGAATATAAAGGAAATCTATGCCACCTAGAAAAGCATGAAATGAGGGGGAGAACTCATTATTTATGTACAAGTAAGCTATCTTAAAGAAACTAATTGAAATATTTTTTCAGGACTTGGCCATTGACAAGAAGGAGATCTACTTCTCCTTCGAGGTTTGGCAATCTATACGTGTCTAAGAAAATATTTTCTTTAATCAGATAGGGACCAAGCCACAATTTTTGGAACTTAGAATGCTTCCCTTTGTCTTCGTGTGGCTTATCCCATTTCAGAACTAGATCACCTATTTGCAAATATTTATCCCCAACATATTTCTTATCAAACCATCATTTTATGATTTATTGATGTGCAACAATTTTTGTCTTTGCTTTCCCTCTTTCCTCTTCTAGTTTGATCAAGGTGTCTATTCTTCTCTGAATGGATGGGAAATTTTTCCCATGTGATTTTTGGGATAGTTGAAGGGAAAACAAGAAAAATATAGGGGGGAGGATGGCTTCTTTCTCATAAACAAGGAAATAAGGGGATGCTCCTAAAGAAGCTTTTGGTGTCACCCTATCTTCCCACATAAGCATTTCGTAGCGCATCGTGTCAATTTCTCTATTTATAAACTATAATTCGCTTCATGATACAAATCAAGTTCTTATTGGCAGATTCGGCTACACCATTTCTTTGGGGGTAGTAATTAATTTCATTTGTCAAGATAATTCCTTTGTCTAAAGAAAACAATGGCAATTTTAAAGAAGAAAAATATGCGGTGTTATAAAAAACAAGAGTAGTGGGCACTTCAAACCTGGTGATGATGTGTTATTCCAGGGAATTGATCACTACATCTTCATTTACCTTTTTCCCTATAGACTAGTTCTCATAAAAAAAATGGGGCATTCATTTCTTTCACATCCTTTTGAGTGAGACCTGCTGCAAGGGAATGTTTTGAAACAAAAGTATACAACAAAAAGTCTTTGGAAAAGTCTGGACTTTGCAATGAAGGAGCTGCTGCTACGGTAGACTTGACTTTGTCAAATGATCCCTTTTCAACATATGTCCATTTGAGCTGTGTATATCTTTTGATCATCTGTTGAAGAGCCTTTACTATCTCTACAAAGTTTGATACAAATCTTCTCATAAAAATTATTTTTCCAAATAATGATTGCATGGATTTTCAGTTGTTGGGAAAAGGACTCTGCATAATTGATTTTGTTTTTTTTGGATCAACATAAACCCCTCATTTTGAGATGAGATGCCCCAATAATTTTCCTTCTGAAAAAACAAAGATGCTTTTCTTAGAATTAAGATACATGTCGTATTTTATGCATATTTCAAAAATCCGTTTCAGGTGATGCAAGTGGTTTGATATTTTATTAGAATACACCATTACATAATCAATATAGACCACTATGTTTTGATTGATCGGACCATTAAGAGAAATGTCCACAGAATGCTAGAACATTTCTCCCACATTCATTAAACCAAAAGTTATTCTTTGGTAAGCAAAAGTCCCCCACTTTGTGCGGAAAGTGGTCTAGAACCAATTTGGTTCTGGTACGAGAACCTGGTTGTAACCTAATAACTTGTCTAATAAAGAGAACATTTCTGAACTTGAGACGAGTTGCAATATTTTTTTTGTAGGAGGAATAGAGTAGTTGTCTTTGTCAGATGCTTGATTTAAGTTTCAAAAGTATACACAAAACCTGATCTCCCCAGACTTATTTCAGACAGACATCAGATTGGACATCCATGTTGGATGACAAACCTTGAAAATTATTCGTGCATCAAGTAGTTTCTTGAGATGTTCCAACGTAGGATGCACTTTTTCTAGTTTATACTAGAAATGATTGATGCCATCTTCAATGGGTATGATGTGTTGGATGATGCTGGTGTCATATCTTCATAATTCCATGCGAAGATGTTTTTGTAGTTATTGAAGCACTAAGTGAAGGTACAATTTTCATATTTTGAACACAAAGTTCCCAAATTGATAAACTTGGGATGATTGGGGGTTCCTACATTTACCAAAAAGTGCATTATGGTTGAGCTATTTTTCTTGTAATTGGTTGTTGTTTTAAATTTGGGTTGTAAATCAAACAACTTTTCCAAAGTCAACACATTCGTCGGGACATCGTTACCCTTGATTCCATTTGTTTCGTTATTGTAATTTTGTAATTCTTGTTGGTGTTTCTTATCATCGATAACATATTTTAAAATACAAGCATTGGTGAGAAAATATAGTATCTACGAATCATCATTGAATACCCTCCATTTTGTGATGTTATCTGGTACAAATGACCTGAAAATAATTTACATAGTAAATCCGTTGTTTAACAGGGTGAATCTAGATGCTGCATTAGCTAATGTATAAAAAAAAACGTTTTGAGAACAAGGAATGGAAGTAATATTAAATGTATCAAAATAATTAATTAGTCTCCATACCTCTTGTTGATAGCCTTTAATATGGGGGGACAAGCAGTGTATGGAATTCCTTACATGTTTGGAAATAATTTTGGAATCAACAAAAACTTTCAAACATTTTACCTTGATATTTATGACTTTCTTCAAATCTTGAATCAATAATTCATATTCAACCATGTTGTTGGTGCATTCAAACTTTAACAACAAGGAAATCAAAGTTTTGCATTTCCCTGAATCAATTAAAATGCATCCTTCCTCGTCTCCCTCTTGTGACCTGGAGCCATATAAAAACAAGGTCCAAATGTTAGTTTCTATAGCTAAGTTAGTTGAACTAGTGTTCATTGTTTCTACTATAGTACAATAATTTTCATCAACTCAAGTGCAATGAAGGAGTTTAGACTTTTTGTCTGGTTGGAAAGGCGATCATTGAGATATATAAAAACCATAATCAGTGTTCAAAAAATAATTACCTGATACTGAATGAGAGAAGATGATGGGTTAATTCTTACTTTATAATTTTGTAACAATGTGCTTCATGTGGGATTCTATGTCTACCTTTATTTTATTTATCCTCCTATTGTAAAATAGCCACAAATGAGGTCAATTCGTTGAGAAATAACCCTACAATTTTTGAGACCAATCCTTGCTCAACAACAAACCATAAGCCTCCAAAATTTCCACAACTATAATGTCAATAACTTGGTGTACTCTAGTATATGAAGTTAACCTAATCATGATGTCCTTTAGTTCTCCCATAACTTTGACATCTGATCTATCTAACTGAATGATCCTAGTAGTGCTCTTTGTTTGTACAACATTTATATTTTGACAAACAAATTATGGCATGACATAGAAAGAAGTGTTTGAGACCGACACCAAACAATTATGTACATTGAAATTGAAAACTTCAAATGTTGGAGATTTAGAATGTGTCCCTATGATTTCTGCGTTAACTGTGGATTTTAATACAGTTTTGTATTCTTTTTTAGGTTCAATAGGTTTGAGATTGTTGTTGTTTTCTGTTGAGAGGAAAGGGAATTGAAGGTGTTGACAATCAGATCTCTCCGTTGTGGAAGGGTGCAAATGTCATTTAATGAAACATTTTCTTTGGTCTTCTTTATATCATTTATGACATTGTAATCCATTCAATGTACGAATGGATTACCAATAGTTTTGGCTGATTGGGAATTTCTTGGGGTAGCTTTGGTTTGAGAAGAAATGATATGTTTCTATGTTGTAACAAGATGAGTGATTTTTTTAGGTACATAAACAAATTTAATAGGAATAGTGGTATTTGACACATGCCCTTTACTCCTTAGATTGTAATATTTTGTGGCAATCTTAGTGGCTTGAGTATCCCCTCATGATATTTCCTCAACTGCCTCATCATCAGAGTCTAAAGACCAGTCCCACATAAATAGGGAGGATTCCTCAATGTTATCCCCTTCTTTGGTTGTTGCCTCTGTTGTTGTTTCTTGGGGATGGTCATAAACAATGGATTGTTGTTCCAAAATTTTATTGATGACTAAAGTCATGGAATTTATCCATTGAGGACAATTTTTCTCTGAGTGGTTAGTTTGATAGTAGGAATAAAAAATATCCTTACCAAACTCATGAAGGTCGAGGTTGAGATTTGAGGCCTCAGGTGGTTTGGTTTCTTGTCAAAAGGTCGAAAGGGATTGTGATAAGATGACCCTTCACCAACCTTTTTCTTTAGGTCTACCACCTCATTGCATAACTCCTTGACCATTTTGAGCACGTTGTCTATGTAATTCATTTCTTTATCAAGTGGTTTAGTCAACAATAGGGGTTTCTTATCAGCTGCTCTGTTATCTTCTATTCTCGGATTGCTACAAAGAGCCAACATTTCGTTTTTTACGTTCTTTGCTTCCTCAATTTGTTTTGCTAGAGATATTTTTTTGGCTCTTTTAACAAACACTATAGAGGGATGTAAGGAAGAGGTATAATAGTCTAAGTCAATGCTTCAACAGGTTCAACATCAAGGGGACATTTATTGAGGATAGTTGTGAAACATTGGTTAAAATATTTTATATTCTCCTTCTTTTCCATCTTGATGGAAATTAATTCTCTGACAAGGGTCTCATGAGTTTTCTGTTCTCCAAATTTGTTAAGGAAATCTCTCTCAAATGCATTCCAGCTTCTTATGGACCCGTTAGGAAAATTGTAATACCACGTGAATGCCTTATTTTCGAAAATGTAGGGAAATTGTAAGGTACCAAATGTATTATAATAAGTAGAAACAATAATATTGTAGCAAATACCCGTAGAACAAAAAAATATAGAGAATAACAACACCAACAATGACATTTTTATTGATAGAAATCCAAGTTCACTTGCCTATTCAAGGGGACAAACTCCAACATAGAAGAGATCTATTAAAATAATTCTCAAGACAAGACTTTCTTATGCCTTCTACTCCTATTTATATTAATTATATATTCTAAATAACATTCTAGAGGAAGAACATTCTATAAGCGAAAGCTTTTATTAAATCATTTTACATTAGACTTGTTCAAATTATTGTATAGGTCTTATTTATTAATGTCAAACTTTACTAGATGAAAAATATATTATTCTACCTACATGAGGGTTAGGGAGGTTATGTCCCTAATATTGTTATAAAAACAGGACCGCGGAGCAATAAAATAAAAATGCGGAAACAAAACAGAGAAGATACACAATACAATAGAGACATAGATTTACGTGGTTCACCCAGTGTGCACTATGTCCACCAGAGAATTTGCTAGGTCCTTCCTTTATTATTATCTAGCAAATGAAGGAATACAACCTACAACAAACCTGCTATAATTTCCTCTTCTTTCTCTCACAATCTCTCGTCTCAGAATACAATATTCATTATGTTGCATAGCCACAATACATTTCCCTCACAACAGAGGGTTGTTTTCTAGGGAAAAAAACCCTAACATAATTTCCACCGTTAGATTTGCGACCTTATAATGAACGGTCCAGATTTACAATGAAACTACAATATACATTTACAAGGCAATTTTTTCTTCAGGGGCTTCGCCCCGAACCCTCATCGGGGGCCCGCTCGCCCTCGAAATCCCTAGCCAGGGGGATAGCCCCCCTGGACCCCTCAGAGGGGGTACCCCCCCCTCTGCACTCCCTCGCGTGGAGGAGTGTACATACTTCTGGGGTGTAAAGTCTTCATGGGGTATAAACATGGCTGAAAAACACAAGACCTTTGAATCATGAAGATAATTAGGCTCCACAACCAACAATATCCCACTTGGAGTCTGATCTCAACAATGCCACCGCTATTATATATGCTAGACTTTGAACCTTCTTGGACATGGAAAATTTCTCATCTTCATCTTCATTCTTGAAGACCAACTGAAACTAAGCAGGAACTTAGTTTCTCTCTGGTTACTCCCTTTGTTAACATGTCTGCAGGATTCTGACTAGTGTGTATCTTTTCCAACTTCAAATGTCCATATTCCAAGGTGGATCGTATGAAGTGGTACCTCAACTGTATATGCTTATTATTCGAATGGAAGGCTGAGTTATTTGCAAGATGAATTGCACTCTCACTGTCACAGTATGAACTGTTATTCTCCTGCTTCTTTTCCAATTCCTCCATAAACCTTTGTAACCAAATCATCTATTTACTAGCCTCTGTAGCAACAACATACTCTGCCTCTGTTGTCGAAAGTGCAACAACCTTTTGCAGTTTCAAAATCCAACTTATTGTTGTTCCTCCTATAGTAAAAACATACCCTGTGGTGCTCCTCCTGCTGTCTTTATCTCTTGCCATGTATGAATCAACATATCCCTGTAGAAAAGTGTCTGAACCTCCAAAACATAATGCATGAGTAGAAGTACCTCTCAAATACCCGAGAATCCACTTTACTGCCTCCCAATGTTCTTTACCTAGATTGTTCATATACCTGCTCACAACTCCCATTGCATGTGCAATATCTGGTCTTGTGCAAACCATTGCATACATCAAGCTGCCAACTGCTGATGAATAAGGGACCCTAGACATGTATTCTATCTTCTCCTATGTCTTGGGACACATTTCCTTAGTTAATTTGAATGACTGGCCAAAGGTGTACTAACTAGTTTTTCATTCTGCATTCTAAACCTCTCCAACACCTTCTCTATGTACTCACCTTGAGACAATGTCAATTTGTGATTTTTTCTATATCTTGTTATTCTCATGCCAAGGATTTTCTTTGCAGCACCCAAATCCTTCATCGCAAATGAATTGGCTAATTTCTTCTTGAGCATATTTATATACTGCATATTAGACCCTGCAACAAGCATGTCATCTACATACAATAACAAGATAATATGGCTTCCATTTTCTAGCCTTTTAAAATAAACACAGTGATCAAAATGACATCTACTATAATCCTGTTTTGTCATAAACCTGTCAAACTTTAAATACCATTGCCTTTGAGCTTTCTTTAGGCCATACAAGCTCTTCTTCAACCTGCATACCAAATTCTACTTCCCTTTGACCTCATACCCCTGTGGCTGCTGCATATAAATCTCTTCCTCCAAATCCCCATGGAGAAAAGCTGTTTTTACATCTAACTATTCAAGATGAAAATCTTCTATTGCCACAAGAATTAAAATAGTCCTAATTGAAGTCATTTTAACAACAGGAGAAAATATTTCATCAAAATCTATTACTTTATTTTGTGCAAACCCTTTTACAACAACTCTATCCTTGCACCGCTTTTCTCCTCCATATTTGTCACATACCCACTACCTCAATCAATTTTTTCGTTTATTTCTGCTGAATCAGAGCCCCCGAATTACCTACGGAGGCCTAGCGAAAGCTAGCTCTTTCTCTCTGTCTGTTCCTATGTGATCGTGGGTCATGATCATAGTTCAAATAATCGCAGTGCCTCTTTGTATTTCATGCCTCGGCGCTACAGGGGTGTCGAATTGTTCGACTCTGCAACCGCCGAACCCCAACTGGGCTAGCGACTGGCCAATAGGGACGAATCCCAACAGGGCTAGAGAACAACCAATAGAATAGGCCCCATCACACGGTTAAGTGGAGTGCAGGTGGCAGAGGGGGAAATGCGACACGGTAGTCGACAGGATAGGAGGCGGCCCCACTTCACACGCCACACTATTCCAGACCCCCCCCCATTAAAGGCATAATGGCAAGGGGGGTCCGGAATTCACCTGAGCACCATTGATCAAGGTGAATTAATTCCAACCTTTCGAGAGTTGCACGTCCGATTCCGGACCCCCCCCGCCCCCCACCACTAAAGGCATAATAGCAAGGGGGCTCCGGAATGAAACCTCAGCCGTAGATCTGGGCGGGTGGACTCTGGCCATCCAGATCTGCTCGTTACTTACCTTAATGTGCATTCATGTCCCAGCTTAAAGCCGACATCTCTTTCTCACATCTCACAGTCATCCCAGACCCTGGATCCTCTGAAAGGATCCTGTTCGTTCATCGCTTGTAAAGGTTGAGAGGGGTCGAGGAACTATCCTTTGCATTCCTTACCCCCCCACATCTACAGGTGTCACAGACTCCGGATCCTCTGAAATGATATCATCCGTTGATCGATACTTAACCCTCATACTAACAGGCGGGGGTTTGCAAGTCTTAATTTCAGGATTTGTTGGCACATGGGAGCATGCCCTTCGGTGTCCCAAGTACCGAAATGCCGAAGTGTCGAACATGCCTCGTTTGGAAATTATCCCCCTGGGCTACGCCTTGGTCGATATGACCTCTTCTCATATGACCACAGTTTTATTTCCGTCGGGATTTATCAAGGTGAGAGCCCGACCTCTTGTCAACGGAACTCCCAATCCCCTATCCTCGATTTCCCGAAATGGGTAATCTTATGACACGTGGCCTCCCGAGATCGGGCGGTCCAGATCTATCCCGGGGTTTCCACCATGGAAAGTCCCGAACTCTCATCACCAGGACTCCCGAGTTTGCGATTCCCGATTTCCTGAAATGGGAAATCTCACGACACGTGGCCTCCGTTATTCGGACGGTCTAGATCTATCCCGGGGTTTTCACCATGGAAAGTCCCGAACTCTCGTCACTAGGACTCCCGAGTTCGTGATTCCCGATTTCTCGAAATGGGAAATCTCATGACACGTGGCCTCTGTTATTCGGATGGTCCAGATCTATCCCGGGGTTTTCACCATGGAAAGTCCCGAACTCTTGTCACTAGGACTCCCGAGTTCGCGATTCCCGATTTCCCGAAATGGGTAATATCACGACGGTCTAGATATATTTTAGGGATTTCACCCCTATTCACTGGGGGTTTAACCCTCGGGTAACTCTTAACAGATCCAATGGCTGTCGGGTTTTCCAGCCGAGATCTGATGGCTCAGATTGGTTCCTATCCGTGCATTCTTCCACGACTCCCTGGACGTGGAAAAATCAACGGTCCAGATACTCCCATGGACCTTGGAGATCTACGGTCCCGATTTCTTCGCTACCCACGAAGACACAAAAAACAAAGGGGTAAGGCATTTAACACCCTACTTACTCCCACCAATATAACGGTCATGCGTGACTAAAGGTTTCCCGATGGAATCTCGTCCGTCTCTCAACACCTATTCAGGGTTAAGGCACTTAACACTCCATCTTCTTCTTTCAATATGATGGTCATGAGTGACCACAGATCTCCCGACGGGATCTCGTCTGTCGATTCGATACTTCATCCTTATGCTACCATCTCAGGTTTTCAGGAGGATCGTTCCTCCTCGTGCAGGGTTACTAAGGCCTTGCGCCTTCACATTCTCTTTCCCGATTTTTGATGGGCTTTTCAAGGAGGGTATCTCTATGGGGAGGTTTTTACCCAGGGTACTATCTGAGGCAGATAAGGGTACCTTTCTCCCACAAATCAGACATGCAGTCTGAATTAGATCAGTATGCATATAAATAGCGATTTATGAAGACATAAGCCATACATAGTCTTTCCATTATAAACATGCATCTACCA